>DWFO01003757.1:0-11980 GCA_018246595.1 Mimoniades nurscia nurscia
GCGACGCTGTACGCGGCTGATAGAAGGATAGCTGTATAAGTGTGACCAAAATCATTCAGCGAAACGCGAATAGAGCTAAATAAGTGGGCGTAGTCCCTTAGGTTTCAGGTTTGTTTCGACTATTTTGAAAAGTGGTCGTACTTTGGAGCCTGTTCATCTCTGTCACCAACCCATCCGTGGGCATTAGGTAAGTCGCTGTCAAAGGCCACGAAAAAATAAACAACTGTTATTCAGTTGCCATGTTTTTGGTTTATCAGTCATTTACATTTTTTAAAATAACGGGATTCACTTCGAAACATTAACACTGAACTTCGTTCGTATTCAAATTTAAATGCGATGTTGCTACATTAATATACATGTTACATAGTTGATTACAAAATGTTTAGGGCACGCAAACAGACGTAAAGATCATAGCTAATGGCAGCCACCTCATAAAGAAAATCTGGTCAACAACAAAGGTCGTATATACTCGAGGTTTTGCCGACTACAAGCGAATTGCTCAGTAATTGAAGTTTAGTAAATAAGCAGTCATATATATATAGCATAAGTAATCATAAATAGCGCACTATCAGGCCCGCAGATGCGTCAAATGTATTCAAAGAGATTTAAGCGTCGGATCATCGAGTACTAAATTCGGGACCCGGGGCGGGGGTTGAGTTGTGCGATAAAAAAAGAATAAGTTGAAATGAGAAAAGTTCTATTCGTTTATGAAAATGTCCAGAATCACGGTTATCTCGAGCATACTACATTTGAGCGCGGCTCATTTGGAGCGTCTTCGAAGTATTTTAAAGTCATCGCTAAGTATTTATCTAATTTTTGATACCAACATCGTGTGTTAAACGAATAGATGTTGGGATTCAAGAAATATATTATGACGATATTTTAGTCGTTTATTAACAATTTGATTCACAGTTCTTCTGAACATCATTGATTCGATTATTATCTACTACACTTGAGTTAATCGACGAACAAAAAATAATGATATGAAACCAACAATTTTAATTGTATACTACAATTAAATTTACTATAAATGAAATATGCACTTACCAGTAGCTATTTTCTTCACCAGTGGCTCGGAGTCTGGATATGTGCCCGGTATCGTGGGACGTAAAAGTAACTGGTGAAACGGAGGAGTGTTCTACATTCCTCTGCCTACCTCTTCGGGGATAATAGGCGTGATGTTACTGTATACGACACGATAACAAAAGTATGGAAAATGGACGTCATATTCGTCATTGAAAACTGTGTTTTATCGTTTTATTAGAATTTCAAATATCACATTGAGATACTAGGCTTGTTTATTAGGCGGAAGTTCTGTTCGGCCGAGTTAAAAAACACGACATACTCGTATCTATATAATTACCGACATAATTAGCGATATAATTAGCGATATAATTATTAGCGATATAATTATTAGAACAATAACAAATGCAGATACGAGTCTAAAATTTATCATCATCATCAGCATATTCCTGTCCACTGCTGGACATAAGCGTCTCTAATATCACGTTACTAAGCCCGATCTAATATTCGTACCAGTGGGTCATTAATAATCCGTCAGATGCACAACAATTTTTCATCGTCAGTTGGTGTCCGATCCCATAATCAGAGACAAAGGAGCTCTAAATTAGTGAGGCGACTTCACAGGTGAGGAGAAAGGGCTTTAACGAGGGACTAGTTGACTGCGAACAACTTCAGGATAAAATCCTTGGAATATATTTTTATTACTGGCGGTGAGGGAGTACCTACGCTCTTTGAGTCCTTTTGCAGCATTCGTAATACGAATTACCGAAAGTCGGATGTTGTTCGTTTTGTGTTTGTTTGTTGTTGTTTGAGAATTAGGGTTGTGAGATTCAAGATGTTATAACTTTATGTTTAAAATAAATTGTATGCCAAAGTATGACACGAAAACTAAATCACATAATTCATATGTTACGCTGTGTTATAAATACAAAATACGATTCTGACTTTTATTAATTAGGTGTTGCTGTTGTTCTACTTCGTTATATAATTGTTGTTTAGAGAACAAAGCGGAACTGTGATAATTTATTATGTGAATTAGCAATGGGAAAATAGCAGACACATGTTTCCGCTGGTGGCCCGTGACCATTGAAATCCAAACTCAAACTCGACTACAGTCCTATAGGTAATATAAGTAGATATTATTGTTGGTTAGTCCAGTTTGAGTTGACGTTTGCGTGTACCGACAACATTCAGACTGAAATAGAAATTGTTTAATTATTGCACAGCTATAGAAAGTGCTATATGAGTGGTACTGTTCTGAACGGACATAAGAAGATAATAAGAACACTCCAATTATTAATTAATATATTTGACTTAATATCTAGGTATAATATAAAATGAAAAATAGTATTGCAGCTAAATCTACAAAAATGCTAGGATAAATCTGCCAAACCTGTAAGAGCGCAGGTGACAGACCGTCAGTTTTATCAATATTACCTGATCCATATGAACTAAAATTTCGTCATGGGCATTAGACGACATTTACATTGATAACGTTAACCTAATGAATTAAATGAATTTTTCTAACTTAGATTTTCTAATAGTGGCTTGAGGTCTAGATAATATATATACACGGTGTATACCAATAGAATTACCACCTATTATATAGTGGGACGTAAACCTAACTGGTGAATCTTGGGAGTGTACCACATTCCTATGGTCTCTTCGAGGATTGTAGACGTGATTTCACGTTGTATTATATTCACACAATGCATTCCTAACTCTGCTGATATCGCAATTATCTAAAGGCATTGGTAACTTGCCATCCGGAAACTCGTTTAACTGTTAACCATACGCCAGCCTTTAAATATAAAAAAGCATGCGGTGTCATTCACTGTGTACGTACTGCGAATGACACATTGGCATGCTTTATCGCGAATTGAGTAAATATTGTATAATAACTTAAAAAAACAATAAGACATCGAAAAGTATGGCTAAGATTCAAGTGAAATATTCATGACTACTGTTATAATTTCCAAGACAAGGCGTAGTATGCTCATAAACACTGCGTTCATCTTCTCTGGTGGAGTCACGTAGTGAGAAGCGCAAGGTTATAAGCACTGTTCCTAAAAAGTAGTAGTGCAAGACTATTTATCTTTTTACAAAAGCGCTTCTCGTGCGCTCTATGCCACAACGTTAAGGTTGAGAATTGTTTGGAGGAGCTGCTGCTATGTTAACAGTTCAATGTTGTATAGTCACAACCACTAGTCTTTGTGGTGCTAGTAAATAAATATTTTAAGGATACGAGAACAGGGGTTCAGGCAATTTAAACGAACTTTTACATCAGTTGTAATTCTAATATAAAAGTGTATTTCAGTTTGAATACACAATTTATTAAGAATATTTGCTGTTTGATGCAATTCAAGTTGACTTATGATTGCATATAGCAAGAGGTCATGAATGTGAAGAGTTCATAATGAATGCATGAATTTTTTAGTTTAAGGAAGACTACAATGTTTATTTAAAAACTTATGTGTAGGATAAACCACTACGGTATTATGGACAACGAAATACTTAAAACTAGCGGAGCAGTTTTCATACTTTCTGACACCCTTTTCGATACATAAACTAAATGTTTCGAGCAGTTTTATCTATGTATTTTTAAGACACTTATAATTTTTATCGCTAGGATTTCATCCTAAAACTATGTATTTTCAATAAAGCTAAATACTAAAGTTGTCGTTTTCCAGTTATTCGCTTTTTGATTCATAGAAGTGCTATACTTTTATCATGAAAAACTTAGGTATATTTTTGTGCTTTTTCTCAAGATGTGGCATTGAATGTCTATAAAAAAATTACATAGTAATTACGATTTACGATAATAATTTATAACTGAGTGATTATATCTTTTTATGACGTAGTTCCCTTAATACTTGGTGCTACTAAGAAAAACAACTACGTCGTACGACTTCAGTACTTCGCTTGGTGGCTTCTTTGTACGTACCGTGTTCTATCTTCAATCTCTATAGTACGCTTTTCTCTACAGCGTTCGTATAATTTATTTCGGAATATTCCTTATCGTAATCTAAAAATCATATCCATAAAAATTGTGTGAAAATTTCATCGATGTCATAAAAAAAGTAATTTTTGGTTTAGTAAGCTCGCTTTAGTATTCCTTTTAGGATACACGCCGAAACAAAAAAGCAGATTCAGTATACTTCATTCTGGATTACTAAAAGGATATTAAGTGGACTAAATCCAGGCTAATGGATTAGTGAGAAGTCTTCGAAATCGGTGTTTCTTCATAATATGTCGCTCTTCGTAAATTTGAAAAATTGACGTGACGACATTCTAAAATCAAAGGACATTATTATGTGCCTTAATAGCTCGAATTATTTTACAATTGTATATTGTTCAATAGAAGTCATGAATTTCTGAATTCATATTAGAAGAATTTTCTGCAAGAAGGAAATGGAAATTACGGAGGAAGCAGGCCAGGTCTGTGGGGAAATAAATATTTCGCATTTGGTCTCTGTCTGCCTACCACCTGGAAACCTGGCATGGTGATATAATAATACTTAATAATCACGTTAAGTGAACTAACTTCCTAGATAAACTTCTATTATAAAATTCGTGGATATAAATGTTAACATTTAAAGGAAATTGCAAGACATTTAGTTAAGTAAAGTTCTAACACATTCAAGTCTGTAAGAGACTCCGTTTTCGAACTCGTTTACTCATTACTTTATGAAAGTAAAAGTACGTAATAAAAAAGTAATGCTATAGGTATTGGATTACAGCCGTGTTTTCCAGAGCCGAAGGCTATAAAAAGATATTGAACATCGCAGAAAATGCGCGGAAATCAATAAAAGGATTAAGTTTCTTGGCTCAGTTATTCACCGGTCGTAACTCATGCGTAAGTCGATAAACAAAGTATGAATTAAAGTTTTAGATTGGAATGATGACGGTGTCATATATACATACATATGTATATATGACACTGTCATATATATGTATGTCATATACATATGTATATGTGCGTATATTATCTTTAAATTACAAATGTTGATTACACTCAATTGTTCATGATACATATGTTAACTAATTAATATTAATATAAATATATTACTTTTTTACAAGAAGAATACACTGTTACGTTCTTATTACTCGCTGATGGTCCAACAAGTTATAAGTACTGAGAGATTTTTTATTCGGTTTCCATTAAAGGGTTGTTCTGCAGATTCCTTTCAAACTGACCTCATTTCTGAGATGTTTTTTGATGTTCGTTTATCAGAATATATCTAAAGAGGTTTCAACGCATCGATGAATCTGAGATGTTCTTTGAAGAATATAATGTAATGTATAATTTAAGCATAAGGGAAACTACTAAATCGCTCCATTAATCTTTTACACAAAATTCCTAGTAATATCGTTAGAATCAAAGCTTATTGCTACAGAGATTTTTTTATTGCTGCACATATTCTCCATGAGCTCCATGAGCTCTATTGAAGAGTATTCTTCAAGCAACTATGAACTTACTCTTAGGTTGTAGCGAATGATTTGTTACTAATCATAGTTAGGTGTTCATTTGTCTATTTGTCTTACAGAACTATAAATTGACAATATAATATAATAAGACAGTTTTGTGTCCGTAACGTATACCTACTGAATAGATTACAATTAGAATTTATGTGTACGCGTTTGAAGTTGTGAAAATGCGAAGTGTAATACACTGAAAAGAAATCAGATTTTCCAATAGTAAAAATATTTTATTGAACTTTAATACATCTAAAACATGATTTACAATGTTGAATAAATAAGTTTGTTGCTGTTACTTAACGTGGTTAGCCCTTTTATTACCTAATTCTTACTTTCATAATTTTGTACGTAAAACTGCTCAATCGTAAAACTTGTTGTTGAGTTAATTGAAAAATAGCGCTATAACTCGTTGAAATATACAAAGTTATGGATATTTGGTGGTTTGACAATTTTACTTTTGATGATAAATGTTGCAATATAAAGCTCTAACGTAATCCTTGAATTCATAGAACCTACCCATTTTAGTGGCAAGTTATGTGGGTATCTGCGTTATTAATTTTTGACTACGAATTTGGTGGCGCAATAGTGGCGATCCGTATATATTGTAGGTACTGTAGTCTGTAGTGGTACTGGTAGTGACGTGTAAAAAAATACGGAGATATTATTTCACGTCCAAAACTCGGATTAATCCGGGTTTTTGACAGCGACATTCGAAATAAGCCTAGATCAGCCCAAATCACTTTTCATCTTCTGAATGTTTATTACGAAATGAAAATAGCTGGGTTTTTAAATTGGCGAGTTTTGAATTACACAGTAAGATGTCGGGGATATTAGCCGGATAATATCCTATATTTAACATTGTATCATTAGGTAAACAATACAAATATTATTTAAATATAATTTCATCATTGATTAGGACTTATGCAGACACATGTAAGTACATTAATAACAATAATATAATTTATCAGTATACCTACCTAATTAAAGAGTAAAGTCATTTAAATAGAGTATTTTTATGATACAAACTATAATACCATAATATAAAAGTTATAATCTTCACGATAGATCCCTTATCTGGTAGGCAGAAAGCACCGAATGACAAATATCTCTATCCTTACAGACCTGCCGCGCTTCTTCTACATTCACCACTCTCTTCATACACTCACGCCGGTTTCGGAGTCTTTTGACTACCTAATCAGCCAGTATCGCGCTTATTTAGTGACAGCATGGCGTATAAGTGAGTCCAGCAACTGCTTCCATCAACAAAGCTAGCCTGTTACGTATATAAAAAAAAAAATCGCATTGTATATCTAAACATGTCCGAACCATCGGAGCAATCCCTTTCTATTTTTTAAACCAATGCTATCTTTAATACAAAGCATCTTCGTTACATCAGAATTGCGAACGCGGTCGGCGAGTGTCAAGCCGAAAATGCGACGCAACGACCTCATCTAGACCGCGTTTATTCTAATTTCATCACCTTTCTTACATATCCAACTCTCGCTACCGTAAAGTAGTGTTGGGAGTAAAAGTTGGCAACTCAGTAGCTTACCGAACGCTCCATTCACACTAATTCCTGCACTCCCTCTTCTCTCTATGTCAGTGGTGTACCCGCCATCCATGCTGAAAGTACATCTAAGAAATGCAATTTTATACACTGGTTCCTCTACATCATCAATCACCCTTGCAGTGGTTCTTGACTCATCTCTTCCAAATACTAATACTTTCGTGTTATCCACATTCCTTGTAGCTCAGATGATGTGAAGTCAATGAATACTGCATCGTTTCCTTACATTTGACGGTTTACCATCAAGCCACCTATATATACTCTCACGTTCATATTCCGCAATCTCCGGAGAGTTTAATCCAAATGTATGATAAACAATTTTGCTGACAACATGTAGCCCTGTCCGACACTAATACTGATACTAAACCAGGGCGACATGCGGCCTTCGACCCGCACGCATGCTTTACAGTACACGTACATGGAGTGCACACCACGCAGCAAGCCAAGAAAGGAAGACGATTAAACTTATTATAGATAAAGATTAACTTACTTATAAGTACTCTCTATAAAATCTATACAATTTATTATCATATATCACATTGTCTTCATGGTAATGTAATCAAATCTATTACTGTATTATTATATAGATACTGACTATTACAATATATTCTCTGTTGGTCATTAGTGGCGAAATAGTTTTCTATAAGTCCATTAACTTTTTTTGCTTATTTTCTTGCTAATAGATGATATCATGTAACGCTACATTTAGAGCAATGGGTGATCTTGACACAGGGTCATTTCATTGTCGCTACGTTTCGTAATCAAAGCACGTGTATGAAGTCATCAGGGTTGGCACACTGTTTGCACGTGACTTGGGCAACGAAAGTACTTCATTCAACCAACTACCGCCTCAGACGATGTCGTGTTAGAAGAAAATATGAAAAGAACGATACAAACATTGTTAACTTTGAAATAAAACCACTTTGAGCGATAAAGTGTCGGATAAAAGAGTGATCCAGCTCGAAGAAGTATTATCGTAACGGTAAATTGAAGGAAATTAAAACAAGTCTCGGTAAAGTCGAACAAATGGCGTGACTGTTTTCAATGCTGCGTAGAATGAAACGAAAATTATGTTTACACGTTCTTAAGTTACATTCAAGCAGGCGGTAGGGGGTGAGCAATTTACCATAGTTTCTACCGTTTATAACTTAATTTACACAGTGTGTTAGTCATATTTTATGTCGTTGAAAGTAGTTCATGTGAAAGAATTTGTTATTTACAATTATACTTTCTATTTGTAATTAATATTTGGAATGATATATACATATTCTCATTTACGTGATAAATCCTGTTCTCTCTACCATTTTTTTTCCACCCCTTTATCGTTGTAGTATAAAACGGATATTCTCCTAGAATTAAAGAACTAAGGTCATAGCCTACTAAGCTGGTTAACTTACACATCCATTTTTTTTATACGTAGTCATGTGGAACTTTCCGTTTTACGATACCGATATTTCGTTTGGTTTTCTGTGCCATTTCTTAGGAAGCGTTAAAATATTATTATTGTTATAGAATAGATTGGTTTTATTTGATTAACTCAGAGTTTTCTTAATCATTTTCGGAAGCTTGACAAACATATTACGACGAAGAAAGGAATGTTAGTATCGTAAAACTTTTAACAGTACAAGCAGAAAATAATTTTCGCCATCTCTCATTGTCATCCTATTTGATCCAACGATTTTTGGAGTTCTGTGTTTTTCCTGAGGGGATAGGTTTGTAGGCAAACATACTTATTGTGCTTATTGGGTAACGTTATTTGCCGATCATATTAACGTAATTCTCTTAATATAGGTTTAAGAAACTGATAAGCAGTCTTGACGAATATAATATGTCTGTTAACTATTCGTATGGTAGCCACGAAAAAATAATATATAAAGAGTTTTATTCTTTTGAAAATTAGTCAAGGTTGAACGAGGTTGCGGGAAGGACGCCGATAGTAAATATATTTCATAAGCGTGGCAGTAAATCGAAGACGTGAGCTGACTGAAGTTTTTTTGATATAATTTTATACAACTATATGTAGTGGTTCAATCAAGTGTCGGGATATATAAATACCAACTTTTTATACCTATCTCATTTCTTATAATGTTAATTCATTATTGCATCTCATGGTACGTATGAACAATTACGTCATAATTATTGATTCTCAAATGATATGATAATGTAGGTATGTACTAATAATCGGTCAGAATTTGTTAATCAGAAACACTCAAATGGTATATAATTAAAATTCCTTTCGAGCTAGGAAAGTGAGAAATTTAATTAAAGTTGGGTGAATTTATTTGACATAGCTCGCAATGTTACAATTCATTACAATTCATTGTTATTTCGAAAATTCTCCATATGGTGATGAAAATATTTATATTTAATGGAAAAAATAATCTTGTTGTTTAAGTAAAAAACCTAATTTACATTATTATTGAAAAAATTCTAATATGCGATTATTCAGTAGCAAATTCAGTAAAAAAGTTTAGGTGCAGCCGGCTTTGATTTGAAACGTTAAGGCTAGAACTAAGTTGACATTAGAGAATTCGTACTTCGCAGAAGATGGTAAAGTCATCGCTTCGTTATATATTAGATTTAATGGGACTCTAGGACCTTGAGAGTTCTTTGCGGATTGGAGAGACTTCATTTAGAATCACTAGATTGCAGTATAATTTTTGCAGGTTCCTCATAGTCGGAGACATAAATGCGCAGTGAAAATGTTATTAGGATGCGCCTACTTTTATTTTGATCTACTTTTATTTGATATACGGTAAATAAAGGAATTTCATACGTTTAATTATTTATTGTAAATAAAATAGCAAAGGAGCAGTCAGTCGACACTTACAATTGGTCGCTGCTGTGTACAGGCACAGGGTATAAGAAAGCTCTCTGCTTTACTATTTTTGTGGTAATTTTATTTCTACAGGATAGTGACACGACTATGTTTTCATATGCAAATTTAGTTTGATAGTATCCAAATAGAATGTACGCAGTGAAAGGACATATATATTTATATATATAAAAAAACGTACTTGTAATAAATTCGATAAATAGTAATCCTCGAAGAGGTAGGCAGAGGAATGTAGAATACTCCCACGTTTCACCAGTTACTTTTTTTTACGTCCCACGATGGAATAGGTGGTGAGCCTATTGCCATATACCGGGAACATATCCAGACTCCGAGCCAATACTAGACAACCTAAATTAGAAAATATAGAAGTGCCCGATGCGGGAATCGAACCCAGGACCTCCCGTTCGGCTGTCGCACTTGCAACCAACACGATCAATGAGGCAGTCAATATAATGTTATATCACGTTATTGTCAGCTCTTATCTACACAAAATTTAATACAAAAATAAAATTTCCTTCGTCAATTCAATTGATAATTGCAATTATTAACTTATAAATCCTTATTTCCCCCAATTTTTTCACTAAACGTCGTAACTCGATGATGGACTGCATCAAGAATGCATGGAATAGTTAAGGCTTGCGCCCGCGGCACTAGTGCTTTCGAACGAGAATAAGGGGAGCCGTTTCATTAACGTTGGACACGCTTAGTTTAGTATACTAGATATTTTAGCAAGTATTCTAAAACAATATAAAATACTTTCTTTTAATATTTAAGGTCGTGATCAGCAGTCGCACTTTCAACCACTTTACCAGCGAGGCAGTCAATTTTCTAGCATTATAGATAGATTTTCTAGCATTATAGGTATATAACCTGTTATTTATAATATATTTCTTAGATATAGATTATATACTTCTTTAAAAGTTTTCCATTAAAAAACCAAATTTGCGATGTTTAGGTGAAATGAAATGTCCATACTTTACAGGAAATTATCGTAAACCTACATGTCTCGTCATGGTATCGAGGAATTTTAAAAGATCATTACAACTACATATTATTACATTGCATTTTGTTCCAAAGCTTGCCAAAACTGAGAAAATGTTAACTTTGTGCAAATTTCAATTATTTGTTGCTACAGCATAAGATGTTTACAATATTGATTATTAATGGATTATTAATTGTTGTAGTAACGAATTTGTGTCGCTATGGTTTAATATCCGAAGTGGTGGAGTGCGTTGGATTCAGCTTGGTGCACATTTGTTTTTTTATAAAAACAAGTATGAGTTTTTATAAAAAAACAAATTTATAAAAAGTCCAACACGCTAGACAATTCTTTAACTTTATTCATTTTTGATGATACCCATGTTTACCAATGAAGCTATGAAATAATTTTTGATGGTTACGAATTAGTATTTAATGATAAATCAGCGATTATTATTATTGGAGGATATATTAATTTAAGACGGTGGACTTAAAAGGCAGATATATGTATACAACCATACATATAGACATATAAACAAAAATACATACATCTCTCACTTACGATTCGCAGACGATATAGTCTTACTGATGGAGTCGTTGGATGAGCAAATACTGCAGCCTAACTTCAGCCTAGTGATGGCTACTAAAATTCGGCATGAATTTGGATAAAACCAAAATCATGACGAGCAAACACGTAGATCCGAGACTTTTTGTCGTAAATAGGAATCTTCTCAAAATTATTTCGGAATACACATACCTCGGGCAGATATTGCAATTAGGCAGAAATAATTTTGAGAGCGAGGTCAAGATGAGGATTCAGCTGGGCAGGACAGGTTTTGGCAAACTACGTGGAGTCTTCTCGTCATCCATACCGTAGTCGCTGAATACCAAAGTTTTCAACCAATGTATCCCACCTATCATGACGTAGGGAGTTGAAACGTGGACGCTCACAGTGCACTTAATTCATCAGTTCTAGGTCTCAGCGGACTATAGAGCGATCTACGCTCGGAGTCTCTCTGATGGATAGGATCAAAGAAGATACTGTCCGACAGACAACCGGAGTCATCGACATAGCTGAAAGGAATAGCTCGCTGAAG
>DWFO01003758.1:0-11979 GCA_018246595.1 Mimoniades nurscia nurscia
CCAAGATCGTTTCATTGTGGACAGGGAGCGCGTCGTAAACAAACGGTTCCTTATTTTTCAGATGTACCGCGATGATGGATGGATGGGATGTTGTACAAAGCGAAGGTTGTGTGGAACTTTTTATCGTCTACTGTTTATCGTGTAATGTTTGGTATTTTCATTGCTGCTTTCATATTACAACACAGCAACAATAGTGTAGAGAGAGAGAAATAGATAATGATACAAACGAACACAGGATATCTCGATCTGCATCCGCGCTGGCAACAAAGCAGTTTCAACTAAGACATTTATAATAAAATATGACCCAATAGCATAGGTTTTTTTTTTATTATGTTATTTGGCACTTGGTACTCTTTGCCTCTCCCGTGAGGGACTTAGCTTGAAGATATGTATGTATCTATTATGTCAACATCTATGATGAACGACAAGAGCTATACTGACATGTCAACCCAGAGTTCATATGTAATATTTTCTTACGTTCTAATAAGTCCCATTTAATCCTAAACACGTCGACTTTAAATGAAATTATTAAATTCCCTTGGACTTCTATCAAACGGGACCACATTTAGATTCACAAATCTCACGATATGGCCTCCATAATGACATCTGGCTATGCGATGATATTAAAATTTAGCAGCTTGTCTTTGAATAAGTGTCGTCAGAAATTCGCGAAAACAATATTACAGGGAATAATGTACCTACAATAAATGAATCATGCGGCCTAGTGTTAAGCCTCTCGCAATTAAATTGTACAATCACTTGAGTCAAGCGTCTGTTTGTATGATGATCACCAGGTTACGATGTTAAAAGTAAAATGTTAACATTGAGATCTTTAAAGGCTCAAGTATATGGTTTCCGCTTCTATTTCAATGCCGTATTGCGTGGTTTGTTTATGGCGAAATCTAAGAGCGCAATGAAAAGGTTATTCACTGATTTATTTTCAAAACACCGGGAGATTTTCTCGGGAAGCTTTGTGGTCGTTCTTTACCGCAATTATGTAATAAAGATCAAAGCGAAATTTCAAATATCCCTTGCTGGAAAAAGAGAATATTTCTCTTCGTTGTAATAACAGTGGAATCTGCTTACGAATAAGAAAGAGTACTAACACGAATATTTGTAGTTTGACAAGCCTTTAATGTATACACTTGTTTGCTACCATTATTATAAATATAACACTTGATCTAAAAAAATTTAATAGATTGATAATTTTATTTAATGCACGAATTAACTATTCTAATTAACAATAAATCCACCTTAGTCAAGCGTCTGCGGAATAAAAAGCACGCCTCGTTGGTCGTTTTGGTTGCAAGTGCTACTGCTGAACGGGAGGTCCTAGGTTCGATTCCCGGGTCGGGCACTGCTAAAGTTTCTAATTTAGATTTTCTAGTAGTGGCTCGGGGTCTTGATATGTGCCCGGGGTATGGCAATAGGCTCACCACCTATTCCATAGTGGGACGTAAATGTAACTGGTGAACCGTGGAAGTGTTGCGAATTGTGGGGGTGACAGGAGTGATGTTACGTTAGATTAGGTCCCTTATAGGATAGGCAGGCCAAATATATGTGACTGACGTGCTAATATTACTTTGATGCCACTATATTTGACTTTAATTTGTGGGATCGACGAATATGCACAAAAACATAAGATATTTTAACTATCCATAGACAATTTCATTTACATAAAATTTTGACAACTGGCAATATTATTAATTTATCTTTACCCCAGTAAATTAATGTTACAAATTAATACACAGATGTACTCTAATACTAATCGTTGGTGCTCATGCATCAGTTTGTTGTGAATAATCGTAGTTGGCATCAGACGCCGTGACGAAAGTACCGCATAGAACAAGTTTACTGAATCGAATGCAACATGTGATGCGACCCAAATAACGGTTTAAAGCGTCCGCGACAGTTTGAAAATGGAACAGGCGTGTTCCAGTTTTGAATAATTGAATAATGAGATTAATCATCCATCGAGCTATCGACGATAATAGGCGCTGGGATTGTCTACGTCTAACGTCGTCTATAGACAACACGTCTATAGTTAGATACAAAGAACAAACATGTTTATACCACATGCATTACAAAGTGGAAAATGAATTGCGATGATTCTTGGTTTAGTTCTAAGAGTTCTTTAGTTCATAGAGATTAAAGAAAATAAGGATGTCGTAATAGAACTTTCAAATTGTTTGGAGTTCGTTGCGAATATAACAGCTGGTAGAGTTCACATACGCAAGCTGTGATCAGAACCTGGATTTTACTATTAACAAACTATTTAACTAACAATAAACGGCACGTCAATATTGTTGGCAACGGCTGTTGGGTGATATAGTTTCCGTATTGAAAATCGAAGGTCAAATGCGCCTCGCACAAAATGTGGCTGATGGCCAGACAATAGGTGACGATCGAGAGACTGCCTCCGATATAAATTGATTGATGACATGGGAGATCATAAACAAGACGTTTATAGATCGTGTGCTATAGCTATTTTTTATAGAAAAAAGACTACAAAATAAACGAGGTGAAAACTTATTGGTTTAATTTTAATGACGACAAAACACTGTGGGTAAAGATTCAATTTTTACTGCAATAAAGAATCCATTTGTAATTTTAAGTTGAAAGTGATGCATTGTTCGAATATCCCGAGGTCAAGATTCTTATTGGTCTCAGCGATGAGAATCGCTAGAAACCAGACAAACAGACCAGTCTGAGAAATCAAAAGGTCGCTCACCATTTCGTTCACTGTATATGTTCTTCTCGACGTAGTTGCCGTAGCGGGCGTTGCTCAAGTCATCGAGCAGCGTGTCCAGCTCGGACAGACCGCGGCCGCCCGTCGTCCTGCCGTACCCCGAGGTGGGCGCGGCGTGGCCGGGGTGGCCGGGGTGGCCGGAGTAGCCCGGCGACGTGCTGGTGCCGTAGCTGGACGACGTGTTCACATACTTCACGGGCCCGACCTTCTCGTGGACGCTCGTCGTGTTCTGGTACGTTGGCTGTGGACAATAAGCAAACAATGGTAAATAAACATCAACCCTCCTCTCGCTGCACTCTTGGATACGGCTATCTTTTCAAAGAGAATATGGTTAAGATTTAAAAGATTTCACACAACAAGTGATACTGAACCTTATATTTTTGATATTGAATCTTACGTCTTAATATTCAACTTTATAAAGTCAAAGCTATGTGGTGCATAAACTTTAAAATCAAAGTCAACCCCCAAATCCGATGTGGCCAGAACACAAACATTCTTTTTTCTAAATCTTCCTTTAGCTTAAGATGACTGAATAATAGATTCTAACAGCAACTTCCGATGCGAAGAGTAGACAGGAAACAAGATTGGAAGCATGAGGCATAAATGCAAATGGGAATGTGAAAATGTCACTAGCTCGTGCGACTTCTGTTCAAAAGGTTCTGAGTTTGTTCCTTGGATCGGGTAAATCATTATTCGCTTTTCCTTACTTCAAATATCCTGTAATAGCATGGAGTTTATACTTGTGCCCACTGTATAGCAATGGGTTCGCTCGCTGTTCCATAGTGGGTCGTACAATGTCAGTGGGGAAACGTGGGAGAATTATATACTCCTCTGCCTACCCCTCCGAGGGATTACAGGCATGATGTTACGTTGTCACACTGTGCAAAGGCACAACCAATAATATTATCATAATTATATCACTACACCAGGTTCCTTAGGGGACAGCTGAAGAGCATAGTGTACCAATTATCTATTCCCTAATCCTAACAGCCCTGACGTGCTTGACCAAATAGGCCACACACTGCCACGACTAATACCTATAAAAAATAATAAGCATATACAACATAAAAATAAATCTAGCGGTATCTATGTGTAACAACAAAAATATGAACCGTGTCAAGTGGTCAACGGGCGCCGGGGCGGAATCACAGCGGGCCCCAGTTGGCTCCGGGCCCACGTAAATAAAACATGGTCGTCGCGCGCGCAGTCGGACGAATGTAGTTCAAGTAGATTTGAAGTTTACACGAGTTTTAGTATTAACAATAATACATTCGATACGATTTCATAAACGTTTCAACGTTTTACATTTCGTAGGTCGCGTAAACAATCTTACATCTATTTAGTATTTAGCACTTATTATACTAGTTCAATAGTATGTATATACATATAGTATCTAGTAGTATGTATCAAGAGAGTAATGAATTTAAAAGAAGAACGTCAGGTCACGCCCATCCCATAAAAAATTATAATAATAGTGGTAGCAAAACTGATTGGAGTTCAAAAGATGTTCTTATGAACCAATTGTGAATAAATGACATTTGAATTTGAAGTTGAATTTGAATATATATTATGTATAATGTTAAGTAATGTTAATTAAGTAATATAGTGACTGCCTCGTTGGTAGTGACGGGTGCAGGTTGGAGGTCCTGGGTTCAATTGGCGGATCGGGCACTACTAAATTTATCTAATTTAGATTATCTAGTAGTGGCTCGGAGTCTGGCTAAACGTAACAGGTGAAACGTGGGAGTGTTCTACATTCCTCTGCCTACCTCTTCGGGATTACAGGCATGCATTTACGTAGTTATGTTAGTCTGCCTACCCGCAGTTGATCACCGTGACCGACAACCGCTTTAACCCTCTACATTCCGAGAAGAAGCTCGCGTCCAACATTGGACTTAAATGGTCACCTCTAACATATACGTGGACAACAAGCGTACCTTTCAAATCGTATTGTAATAGTAACGGTAGTGTATAGGTGTAACGGGGTTACCTCCCCCGGCGTTCTGTATACATATATGGCCTTACACCTACCATTTTATCAACCAACAGAATACGTCTAAGCATTTTATTAATTAATAATATTTATTAATTAAAATGCTTATCAATAAATAATAATAAATAATATTTTACACAAACGAGATCATCTCCATTTACATATATGAGTCTATTTGATTTACTGTGCCGATTGCACCTATAATGACTTTAGTAAATATTTAAATGTTAAATCTAAAGTTAGGTGTAAGTGGTTATCTTAATGCCTAACATCATATCTGCAATTTGTTTATTCATCGCTTGTGCCACCGACTGACCGACTGACCGACCCGATTGACCTACCAACCGACAGATCTAGCAATGCGATCAATCAAAGCCTCCAAGATCACGATCTGGATGTACGGACATACTTCTATAAGTCCAGCGACATCTATTATTCCTTACATTATTAGCTGGATAGTTTCCAAGTCAAAGACAAGTAGACAGTACACATCAACTAGAGTTAACGCGATGATATGAAACTAGATGGCGTTGTTACACTCGCTCAAGAACAGCTCATCTGTATATAAATAAATGGGAATATTAACATTCGATAAACATTATGTTGTAATTTCAAACTGATGTACGCAAGACTAAAAACCAACACCTAGAAATAATGAAAAAAACATTATAAGGATTGCTCACGAAACATTTTAGCCCAAAACACTACTTAAATATTCTGTGTAAAGTACATATTTACTTATACGTACTTACATATAACGACATCACGCAAGTTCCTGATAAAACGGTGTAACTTATTAATTTAGAATACGATCCAGACATATGTTGGGTCATAAACACCACTGTCTCTTTTCCCAACCTGGTCACGGCTCTATTATCACAGTAAAAATATAATACGCACATGCAGTTCTAAACTATTAATTACAATGTTAGTGTCACTATCAGTGTAATCCATTTAAGACATTATTATTGTAATGAAGATAGAGATGTTCTAATATTGTGTGTAACGGTCTAGGATTACAAAATGAATAAATAAATAAATTAAATTATCAGTATGTCGCGTTGACCACGCGCGTATTAGCAGACTAATTATTCTTAGTAAAACGTTATTGAGAACTGTAAAATGAGCAGGTTTCCACGCGACGTTATCCTTCAGTGCTACAGCGACAGACCGCTGTTAAGTCTTCAGTAAGTATGAGTAACATTGCGTAATACACACTTTTGAATCTGTACTTTGAATTACTTAAGCTGCTCAACGCGACGAACTGATTCGATAACCGTTGCTAGACTTTACTCAACTGAGTCGTACGATATTAACATTAGTACGGCCACCAACTGAATTGCGGAAAATTAACACCTCGACATAATATGCACTCTATGATTTCTGCTTATTGTTAAACTTAATAAGTTCCCTTAGGGCGTATGTACACTTTTACGGTTTATCAAAACGGCTTTCGTATTCGGCTTATTGTGTAGGATTTATCACTTTCCGGTTTTGCCGTACATTATGAATAAGCCGTTTATATACGCCGCTGTTTCGGTAAACTGTAATAGAGTAAATGTACCCTTATACACATTGCCATTTATTGTTAAATATTATATGCTCTACATTTACTCTCTTCTCTACAACTCTACATTTTTATATACATAAGGTATTTTAATAATAATAATAAATTATTATTATTAGTCTACTACACCAGGTCGCCTGAGCTGTAGACAGAGGATAAGTGATGCTGTTATTCTATAGATATTGAAGTAAATAATGTTGTAAACGGACGGTTAATCAAAGATGCTATTACGTTTCTAGGTACTTTAAATTACTTATTTAAATTAGTGTTCTACATTGCTTTGCCTAACTCTTCGGGGAGATACATGCATGTTGATATAATGTCAAATTAATATGTGCTATAGCTCCGTCTGTGACGACGTTCAACCCTTGCATAACAACAGTATTCGTTTTTGAAGCTTGCACGCTATCCCGCGGTAGGTATGTGAAAGCATTTTTCGCGGTGAGCGTGGGCGCCGCGTCTGGCCGGTAAATCACGAGCCATGTAAATATGTTTATATTTTTAAAAATAATCGACCTTCCGTTCCAACTTGCTTGTTCTAACGTGTATAAATAAACAATATTTAGTTAGTGGGTGTGAACCAAACAATAAAAATATTGGTAAATGTCCACCATTATAATTATTGGACCCGAAATGGGCGGTTGTATGAAGAGAGTAATAGATGAAGAAGAAACAGGTTGAGTGTGCAAGGGTGGACATATTTGGAGCTCAGTACTCCCGGACTACCCTATAATGCACCTGCCCTGATATAATAACAATAACAACATTAGTGGCAGAAGACAGTGAGCTCCTGTTGAGCTAGTAAATAGTTTAATACTCTTGCCACATCCAAGCGAGATTGCCTGAACGGGACAAAATATCTTGCATGAGAACATTATGGCGTCTATTTCATTCTATATAAACCTCCAATTTCAACGACACGACACGGTTGCGTCCTTCGAATCACTTAAAAGGAAGCATCCGCAATAAATAGCCGTATAAAATATGTATTACTGTTTTGGAACTTGTATAAAACTTACATTTTATTAATACCAGAAAAAAATATAATAATCGTAAATCTGAAATATTTGTTAATGACATTCGATAACACAAGAATGTCCTAGGAAAAGTTTAAAAGTAAAAAAATATTAATCGAAAAAAGGAAAAACAGAAAGAGGTGTCCACCAATACCGTCACAAGTTGCAATCGTTAATCTCTGCCTAGCCCTATGGGAAATAGGCGTGACGATATGTATGAATATATATTGATCGAATATTGAAGTGTAATATTTAATAACAAAAACACTACTTAAGCAATAAAGTAACCATGACTAATGACATTCAAGGAAACTTATTACATCATAATACCAATAAAATTTATATCATCGTGAATTGTCAATGTTACTATTAGGGGAATCTAATTGTTTACAAATAACGAATAGATAAATTAAACCGCTTATAAATGAAACTAACCTAACTAGTACAGTTTGGTACAATTTAAATGTATAGCTGTTATCTTGAGTAGCATTACTTGAGAGTTCTTGTTATAATTTAGTTTTTATATGTCGTTCAATATGTATACGTGTATGTAGAGCCAGATACAAGACTCTACATTTATTGCGAAAGTCTATTTGCGTTTCTGACTTCTAAGGTAGACCTAAGGACAAGCAACTTAGAGCATCGAAAGAGGCAATATAACTGACAAGTAAGAGTAGAAAGGTGATATTTAAATATAATAATATTTTTATTAACCAACCATCAACCTTCATTTGGTGTGATCCATGGCAATTATGTATATTTATAATTTTCGCTTGACAATTTTCCCTTTTAACTCTCCTCTTCCAGCTTCTCTCCTGTTGTATTTACTCTTTATTGTCAGTTTCCAAAGTCTACAATGTTATAATTATATCTTTATACTTAAATATCTTTTTACTTAGGACTCGTGTGTCTTAGTTTCTGGACATGTTTGAGTCAGGTTGAGGTAACAAAGAATATACCAATAATTAAAAGGTATTTTGACCTTATGTTACATACCAATTCTAGACTAACCTATCATCTGTCATGACCATAATATTTGTCATGCCATGCCATGCCATTTTCAATATGCAAGAAGTTAGACTGAACAGATCTGAAGTGCTGAAGTGCTCGTACTTACAGATGCAGGTTTCGTGTATTCCGATCCAATGTTTCGAGAGCCGTTAATGGAGCCGTATCCCGTTGACGTGGGAGAGCTGAGACTGCCGCCGGGAGAGCTAAGCCTGCCGGGAGAGCCGCCTCTGCCGATTGGCGACACGGTCCGCCCCGGAGAGGCAGTTCTGGTTCCCGGCGAGCCAGTCCTTGCGCTGGGACTGTTCACCCGTCCAGGATTTATCGAATTCTGAAGATCAGCGAGAAGGGCATCTGAAATGGACAGACATAATATTTGAATAAGCTATATCTATTAATTTCCTTCAATTTGCGTGTTTCATATTGAGATATAAAGGATTGACACAACAAGATAGATTTACACACATTTATTTTAATTGCAAAATTTATTTTAATTGCATAATTTTAAAATTAATTAATGTAAAAAATGAACCCTTGAAATAAAAAAAAATGTCTCACACATGAACAATACTTCTCCTCATACGTAAAGAAATAAATCCAGATACATAGCACATAAATATACATACATTTGCTGTTACTAATAATAATATAAAGCAGTAATACAAGTGATTCCTTCACACTTGACACAATTACCGACACTAAGATATTATCGGTAAACAAACAAACATGTAACACGCTGTGTACTATAGCTGAGTAATTAATATGTACAATAAATAATGTGATAAACCTATTTGCGCCAGTCGCGTTACGGTAAATTATTCGTAACGATAGCGTACTGAAATTATATAAAATATAAATAAGGATAATTCATATATATATTATAACGTCACATCACACCAATGATCCCCGAAGAATTAGGCAGAAGAGTAGTGTAGTACACTCTCACGCTTCACCAGTCACGTTGACGTCCCACTAAGGAATAAGTGGTGAACGTATTGCCATACACCGGACGCACATTCAAACTCCGAATCGCTACTAGGAAATCTAAGTTAGAAAAATCCAATAGTGCCCGACCCGGGATTTGAACCGAGGACCACTCGATCGGCAGACGCGCTTGCAACCAACACGACGGACAAGGCAGACATATATTATTATAAAGAATGAAAAGTCATTTTTCCCTTTCGTGATGTTATTTGACTAACAAGTTGAAAAAGTTCATTTGAAAAAATGCAGACTGTCTCGTTGGTCCTGTTGGTTGCAAGTGTGACTGCCGACTGCCGAGGTCTTGCGTTCGATTCCCGAGTGGAGCACTACTAAATTTTGTAATTTAGATTTTTTAATAGTGGCCCGGTGTATGGCAAAAGACTCACCACCTATTCCATAGTGGGACGTTAAACTAACTGGTGGAACGTGGGAGTGTCCTACATTTCTCTGCCTACCTCTTCGGGGATGACAGGCGTGATATTACGTTTGAAAAAATACATTCATCGGACGAAGCTTATGTAAATGAAATCTTACACATAACGCCTGGAATAACACCGAGAAGATTTACACTGAGGCTGAACTAAAGACGTACAGAAAGCTATCAGTTTTCAGGCTGTTACAAGTACTCGCGAGGATAGTAATGACCTCATATAAATTGGGAGGCGCCGAAATGATGTAAAGAGACGATTTACTGTGGAACAAAATACCTAATACTGTTTTGAGATTTAAATTAAAATAAATACTAAATACTAAATTACTTTTGCATTTGATTTGATATAGAACGTATAAAATAGCTACTCCTAGTATTTAACGGAATTTAGATTACAAAATGTTGGCAAAAGAAAATTTTTCGCCATTCCCAAAGTATGGGGGGTAGATGAAATAAAATTGCGAGCCTACAATTCAAATGGAAAATTACAAATGTTCGTGTAAAAATAAGCTGGACCGTTTAAAGTATGATGTCATGTTGGAGTGGAAATTGAGGGTCAGTTAATTGACGCCGATTGGAGTGTTGTCACAATTAACCATAATATCCGTGAATATGCTGAGGACTCCTCGCCCGACATGCAACCACTCCCTCGTCGACAACCGAAACTTATCACGAAGGTACATTTGTCGTTTGTTACGAAACTTTCAGCTCTCAGTAACAGATTACGCGGAAACTTTCTGATGGAATGGGAACCGTTGAGAGAATTTCTCAGTATTTTTTTGCCGAATTGCTGTCTCGACACTGTGGGGCGCATACCCGGCATTGGCGAAGGTTCTTGCCGTCCTTGTCTTCACTTATTCCGAAAACTAGTTTTTTGGGTGGAGTTCAATGATCTTCGAAATCGCGACCCGACAATAATACGATTACATACATACTTTGCATTCCACGAAACATAATATCTTTATTTGTTATCGGTCAAGAGGCTTAAGACTTAAAAGGGAGACGTTGTTCTCGCGATACTGCGAATTGCCACTGCAGTTTATGTGGAACATTAAACATTTATTGCATGTCACAGCGATGGCATCACGGACCAATGATGTATAAACATGTATATAAATAGTCTATGACAGCAATAAACACTGGGACATTAAAGTTTTAAGAGTAAATACCTAATCCTTCGACGGCCTCGTACACTTCGGCGTAATCCGTTTGCGGTTTCAAGTTCGAATGATTCTTAATTATTTTCCCGTAAACATCATCATTCACTGTGTAATATGATCTTGACATGTTGAAAACGACCCAAATCGTTACTCTCGTACTAGAGGGCTGAACGTTGCACTGCCCAGGCGTTCCCGACGAACTGGCCGCTCGCGGGCACGATTCGCGAAAGTCATAAAAATCAAGACAACAAAAAAAAAATGAAAACAAAAAATCAACCGAGACACACGAAAGGGCGGCGGAAGGGAATCTAAATTTAAATACCTCGTTTGCCCTCTGTCGGAAAGGAGGCGCGAGCGACTCTCTTATGGACTAATGCACTACTGATTCACGTCCATCGAGCGCCGACCGCAAAAATCGCGTACAGCCTTACACATTGTTCACACAGATATCTGTTATTAAACGGGCGTATAAAATTTGAAATTCGGAAAACAAAACCATTTGTGGTTTTAATAAAATACTTCGGAACGTTGACAATTACATTAGCAAATATTCCTAATAATATCGTAAACATAAAGCACTAGTATTAATATTTAACCCATAACAAATTAACAGACAGTGACCCGCAGTTCGTGAGCTAAAGCGTGAAACCATCCTCGTGTTCTCTTAGTTATGTCATTATGTGTCAAGGTTTTTTAGCGCCGTTTTTATACAACGAGAGGGAGCGTGTAGCGCTTAGCGCTTAAAGGTGTGCTCATCAATGAACTCGCTGACGCCGCACTGATAATGAAGACGACGGCGTCATGCGATGACGCGCCCCGCACGGAATTTGTCTTGCCCGCTCTCTCGTGGCGGGCTTTTGACCTATGATAGAATATTTGTAATATATCGAGTCCGACACGGACTTGTGAATAATCTTAACGTTATTACATCAAGTCAAGGTTAGAGGACATAGTTACTTAATAGGATTTTATCTAAAAAAATATTTTATTTAGTTTATCAATACTCCAATTAAGAAATACTATATTACATTGGTCTCACTATATTACAAATAATAGGTAATATTAATAAGCC
>DWFO01003759.1:0-11975 GCA_018246595.1 Mimoniades nurscia nurscia
AAACACTAGCAGCAATACCTCGCTGAATTAAAAGGCTAAGCCTCTGAGCGAGATAATTGCCAGCTCTTTGGTCCCCGGAGACATGGACAAGCTTGGGCGACATTTCTTATATAAATTAAATTGCATACTAATTTTATGTCGACGTATACGAATACGAATGCTCGCGTACGCTAAAAGCCTATCCTTGTGAATGAAACACACCCGTATGTACATATGTATATAATGTACATACCTATATGTGATATTAATACATACATTTACACATTTCGTTCATTGATTAGAAAATTTCCACGGCGGGGCATTGTTGATTTAAGGATTATATAATACTTGATATTAAATGTGTATGAAGGTTAAAAAATTAGGAAGAACAGCGAAATACATAGAATAGAATTAACCACATTTTTATTACCATATAATTTTTTTTATTACCAGGTGTGATTTTGGTTGTAAGCAAATTAATATGATGTCTGCTCTAACTTTCTGGACTATGTGAAAAATATTTCCTTGAAAAATTGTATGAAATAAAATTTATACGTTATATTATCCGAGTTAAATAGATGGTGTTTCAGTTACTTATTTTTGTATTAAATATGTTGTTGTGATCTATTTCCTTCAAGTTAAGGTTAAGAATTGCAACATCAACAGAGCAGCAGCAACACCTACGGAAAGAGCAACAGCAGCAACAATAACAGTAGTAACAATATTCTTAATTGCATACCATCAAAACAAAATACAAGAAAAAGAGAACCTTGAAGGTAAAAATGGACTAAGACGACCTTATCGCTAACTAGCGATTTCTTTTTGGCACCCTTCTGATTGAAGAAAATGGGAACAGGACACCTGTCCTGTTCCCATCTTCAACCACCTGGTTGGGTAGGTACACATAATTCACTGCATATTTCTTTGTGACTTTCTGACGGCCATTTCTGACTGCTGTGTGTTCACATTTTTCCTAAAAAAGGTTTCTCCAATGTGACCGAGATATGTATGTGGATACTCTGCGTTTGTATGTAATTATTTGTAAAATCATATAACAATATTTATCTTTGGAACCGACAGGAGACACATTAAGGAGCGAAGATAACAGCTGCATTAATCAAATAATACGAGTACACCTACATTGCCCATATGATAACAGTGGGTACAATCATTTAGGGCAATGGAGATATAAATCTTATAGTTACATAACGCCATATCTTAATAATTAGAAAAAATCATTTTTGTTTTCATTTAAGAAATGTTCTCAAATTTTACTCCGTAAGATTAAATGTTAATAAAATTGTTCTGCAAATTTTCCGACAGAAGTCATAACAGACAAACAAATTTCGTGTTGAATCTTTTTCTGAATAGAAACTCTATTTAGACGGTAATATTATACTGATAGGGGAATAGAGTGTATGTTGGTGTATATTTGTTTTTCTTCTATGTGGTATAAATTGTAATCCCCGAAGAGATAGGCAGAGGAATGTAGAACACTCCCACGTTTCACCGGTTACTTTTTTAAGTCCCGCGATGGAATAGGTGGTGAGCCTATTGCCATATACCGGGCACATATCCAGGCTCCGAACCACCACTAGAAAATCTAGATTAGAAAATTTAGTAGTGCCGGACCCGGGAATCGAACCCAGGATCTCCCGTTTGGCAGTCGCACTTGCAACCAACATGACCAACGAGGCAGTAATGCTAAAGTAAAATTAATAAAATTAAACAAAGCCTTCCGAACTTTCCGTAATCGTTGGATTGCTTACAATTCAAATTAAAAGGAATTATTTGTAAGTGATTTTGTGACATCTAATGTAAATTCAATAAAAACGTAGGTGACGCGTCCAGCACAGCATTTAGGACTTTTTACCGCGACTTATAGCGTGATCTTGAATTTCCGTAACGTTTGAAAATTTTTGACCCTCAGCAAAGAAGTTGAACATTTTTACCCTCACTTCAATAACTTTATTTTAGTATGAATGACAACGTCAAAAAAATGTCAATTTCAAACAAATGTCAACAAAACAACTTCTAAAAATTCGAATAAAGTTTTTTTTTCGATATTATCCATAAAAATGTAACACAATACAAGAGTAATGAACATTTTAAATCAATTTGTTACTCTAACGTAATGTATACGCACTACGAATTAACTGTTGCATAAAGTAATTAAACACACGCTATTGTTCGCTGAGCTGTTAGTAACTATGTTTGGAAAATTTCTTATGTATTAACTGTAACAAATTTATTGTTATAACTATAAACTGGCTTACAAAGAACACGTTTAAGCCAATTTTGCACATTTAATCCAGAGAGAATTTATGTAAAAATGAGAAAGGGCACGCTTCACTGGTTGAACTATTCAGATTTGTTTTAAGAATATATATTATGACAGATGGCTGTGATCACAGTGAAAATAAGCTTGAACATACTATAAAAATATTTAATAATAATGTTTATCATGGCAACAATACGGTATTAACCAAAGGTAGGATACTTTTAGTTACTTTTAGATAAAATCATTGTTATAGCGTAGCGCGGGAAAATGCGTGATTACAAATTTGAATCTCACAACACCGGTAGAGCTAATAGTAAGGAATTAAGGATTTGGACTATAATTATTTCTATACTATTAAACTGATAATAGGTCTTTAGAAGAATGAATGAAGAAAAGTATGAAGAGAGTGATGAATGTGGACGAAGCACGACAGGTGTGTACGAATAGAGATATTTGGTACTCTGTGCTCTCTGCCTACCCCGCAAGGGACCTGGCGTGAAGATATGTATGTAGATCTTTAGAAAACTTGGCATTTTAAAGTTTAATTCTTATTATTACAAATCAATTAAATAAATACTTCTTGAATTGATACGTCAAAAGTCATGAACAGGTTTAAAAATATTATTCTCTTGATGCTTTTATACTAAGCTCTTGCCAGGAACTCTGGACGGAGGAAGGAGTATTGTTTGAAATACGTGTAAATTGATGAATAATCAATTTTAAGATTCTTAACTGAACGAAGTACTATGAATAAGTATAGCGTAACGCCAAGGAGAAAAGCCCTTAGAGTAAGGTAGGGAAAGGTTTGACTGCAGGTGTGATGTAGTGTCAACTATAATAATACTGGCTTTCGAAAACTAAAATGTGTAGGTAACAAAATTCTACTATAATGTCCAGACTGTATGTATGGCCATTTACAAGAATTAAAACCACTTTTGATCACCATGCACATGAATTACAAACTTAAGTCATCAAAAGTTGTTATGAAAGGAAAGTTGTAGTTAAGCTAATAAGTACTGAAAGCTATGATCGCTGCGTTCGAACAAGTATTGGATTGGAAGGTACGGATTAAAGAACATGTTATCAAAATTGCTTCTGACTCAGACACCCACGTTGGTTATATTAAAATTGTTTAAAGAATTGCAATGCAATATAATAAAATATTATTTTGTCTATTGATTTTTTCACTCTTTATTGTTAACACAGAATAGGCGGACATAATGCCTTGTGACTTTATGTACCACACACCGCTTGCTGATGGTTAAAGAATTGTGGCAAGTGTCATAAATGCTATAAACCTACACACAAGAAAAATCTTTAACACATCGTTAATTAAGTATTTTCTATTTTCATTAAGGAAAATTATTTATTTAATTCTCCACTCATTCATTTATCAGTTCATTCTGCTGTCCGTTGCATCCATCCATTTCTTAATTTACTTACACTTCATTACACGTGCAAACTGTAGTATGTGCTTCTGTCAGCGTGGCAGTAGCGTTACAATGCTCTTTTAAGGCAAGGTACGTACACATTGATAAGCCCTCTGATTTTGCAAATGTCTATAGGCAACGGTCACCATTTACTATCAGGCGGGTCTGCTCATATGCCATGCTTTTTAATATAAAATAAATTACTTAACATAATGACCGATCTTAATGCTTATAGATATTTTCTACAAGTCAACCCTTGGTAAAGGAGATAATTTGCGATGGGTATGCGTTTGAAACTTTATATTTGTATTTTGTGAAAATTGGGAGACAAAAAACAAAAAAATTAAGTTTTTATAATATATATTTATGTAACGATGTTATAAATAGTAATAATATATTTACAAAAACGATTAATGTGTTGAAAGCCAATTCATACAATTCAAAAATTTTTTTGGGCCACCATTTCTGTCACGATCTCTTATGCACGATTTATCAGATATGTATAATATTACTACAATTATAATTATAATTATTTAGGTATATACGTGACATCTGGTAACTGATACGCGTTATACATAGCATACGTCCTTACATGTTAGTGGTAGGTATGTACCTAAATCTGTGCGCGATATTTTCAGGCTTGTTTCTGTGTGTATACATAATGTAGTTCTTTCAATGATTCGGTATCGTCATTTTTGAATTTATATAAAGTTATAATGTTGCTAGCAATTTCTTAGGGTGTATTACATAACGTAATATTTTTTCGCACGGTACAAGTACGCTGTGACGTCATTGCGCAGGTCGCAGTTGTCGCACACAGATTATATACATTTTTTGAATAATATATGGATTCGCTTACGTTTAAAAAAATTATACTCATACTTATGTCCAACGAATAATAACAGGATGTTGAAATATTTTTCTATCTAGCTGTATTATTTATGAAAGTTATGTTATAAAGAGTTTTTGTTTTCTTTATTATCGTTATTTATAGAACAGATTATAATTATATTAATGGAGGACAAAGTATGAAAAAAACCTTGAGTTAAATGCACCGTAATAAAAAATGGCGGTTGTACAAAATGGCGGTTTGGAGAGAAAATGTGATTACATTTTATTAAGAACTCTTCTTTATTTCATATCAAATAAATATATAACAAAGACACACAATAACAATAGAATAGTAAATTGATATAAACATAGAAACAAAAGGATTTCTATTACTGCACCCGTTATGACGGGAGATGAATTTACGTTAAAAATGTTTTTAGTTGCACTTTTGTTTTAGTTTAACTTATGGTTTAATACAATGTTTTAGTTTAACTTATGGTTAAGGAACTAAGACAGACAAATATATCTATTTAACTGAATATCGCTTTATCACATGAATTAGTATGTTATGTATTACCAAGATACATATTAAATAATACATATATATTTCACAGAATTTCACATTAAATTCACAGAAATGACCAAGAACACTTTAAAAAAAAATATTTTTTATAACAAATTGACATGAAATTGGAACATTAATTTAGTGGCAATGTATCTTGCCTCAGAATAATACGATGAGACGAAGCAGTCGGAATGTTTTTCTATCACAATTTAAATATTTAAATGCCTTTGTAGGTATATAATGGATGTAATTTTTTATTTTTTCATTATTACCAGATAAGTATCGTACAAAACGCAAAGGATTTTAACTCGTCCACTGCCTTTTCATTTAGAAGTAGAAATATTTATATCGTCTGAAGACAAGCAGTAGCTAAACTGTACATTTTCAATTAATTGTACAATAAGGGAATTAATTAAAGGTATTGATATTATGAATCAAACGTTCAAAGCTAGAATGAATATATGTATTGAAATAATTACAACTTAAATCAAACAGACACGCCGAGGAGGCGTGAGAATATGTAAGTAGACATAAATTCGATTAGACGTATCAATAAAGTTTCTGGTGGATCGAGATCATTCGATGCTTAAATAAACATATAATGTTATTGGAACCACAATTTATATTAGCTAGTTTTATTACAGAAAAACAAATGTTTCTTTATGCCCCTATAAATCATCTCATTATTAAACGTTTTGTATAATACTATCTAACATAGACAAAAGAGAAAATGTCTACAACTCAAATAGATTTATATAACGTAGATTTGGCTATTTCATATTGCTTTATAGATATATGTATAACATTATTTAAGAAGTCTTCCACAGTTTTATGTAATAGTAACTTACAGTATAATTTCATATTTGCGATTTTGTTTATGATTATAACAGCATTATAGTTTTTAAATATATTAAACGTAACACCACGCCTGTAATGAATCCAGAGGAGTGTAGTACAGTCCCACGTTTCACCAGTTACGTTTACGTCCCACAATTTAAACTTCGTATTGCTACCAAAAATTCCAAGTTAGAAATATTCAATGGTAGTTGACCCGAGATTCGAATCTCGACATCTCTGGATCAGCAGTTACGATTGCAATCACTACACCAACGAGGCAGTCAGTAAATATATTAGGCACCAATAATATGTATGGAGGACGGTGACACCTCGGGGGAGTGGACGTCAATAGGCCAGGCCGACCATGAAGACAATGGAATACCGTGTGAAGAGGCTCTTTGTAAGTGAGAAGTACGTCCAACAGTGGGACAATAGGTTAATGAATAGATCACGTGAAGTGTGATGATAATTATAATTGTATCCTAATCATTGGACTAAATCCAAAATAATTTTACTTAATAATAAATAATTACACATACACGTTGTGGTCCGTGTGCGGTGAATATGGAAGAAACACGTCAGACATGAGCGGATTGGGATATTTGGCACTCGATGCCCCCTGCCTACCCCGCATGGCACGTGACGTGACGATATAGTACTAACATAAATCTATATATAACATATAAAAGTAGCAAGTGCATTCCTGTAATGTAGGCTTTATTCGTTTAAGAGATTCACAATTATCAGTTAACTGATGTACAAAAATGTATAGACTACAGATACAAATAAGAACTTAAGACAGAACATTTTGAAGTTGTATATTAAAATAAAAGTAAATAGTTACACATGGTTTCATATTTGTATAAGTGAATTACGAGTAGGTACCTACATGAAAAAAAAGTATTGTTAAGTACAATATGGACTTCAAAAACCTTCACGTCATTTATTTCGGCGCCTTTTTTTTCATAAAGCCGGCCCGAAAAAAAAACATGAGTAAATCTGGTTTATACTATACATAATACAGTTACACGTCACTTTGACATCATCGAACAAGTGTCAAGTTATCGCGGCTGAGTTATAGTGTCATTGTTCTATCGTTGTTATCTCTTAAGCTCTTACTTTCTCCTGAATCATCATGACATTTTAGTTTCGAATAAATTAATGTTTCTTAGTTGTTAATTAACGTAAACTTTATATTTTATATATCTATCATCTTACATCAAATTGTTAATTTTAACACAATGAACAATATAGAAAAGCAAATCTTACCAATTTTACTAATGAATGTGCCAATTTCAATAAATTACATGATTAAATTATAGTACCGGTTTATTTCACGTTAGTTTTTTTATAGTACGACTAGTTTCGGAACTAATCGAGGTTCTTCTTTATGAACACAAAAAAACATGTTTGAATTGGAACATAAGTTAATCATGTATACAATTATTCAAGATAAAGGTCATAGTGATTATTATTCATTGTGATTATTATTAATTATGATTATTATTCGTTATTCATTAATTATGATCATTATTCGTTTTATTGGTACGTTTTGTTATTGATCGTATTTCTCGCATTTCTTAACTTAAAGCGATTACAAATACACATGATTATAAAATTCGTAAGAATTATGTTAAAGTGGTCATGAAACTAAGATTTTATATGAGCTATAAAATAACGACAAGTGAAGTAATTAGGAGGAAATTAATTTAAGGATATACTTAAATAGAGTTTACATTTTGCTGATTAATTGTTATAAAAACAATTGTACATTGTAATTTTCATTATAAGGCAATGTAGATTTTAAAAACCTTCGCATTATGAGGTGACACCTGTTTTCTATAGAGCTAAGATCTAATTAAAAACTGTTTGTTGGGAGCAACGACACTCTGTTATTATACAGATGGCAACCACATCACCCAGATGGCAGCACCATCGTGTTTGACAGTGTTGTAAACATTAATAACAATAGTTAAATACATAATATTGAACTATTCACTGGATTATCTGTAAGAATAATAATATATTAACTAATGTTTTTCTATTAAGTCACGTTGAAAAAAGCCAATGACATATTTCAGATACGTAATTGACTATACATCATATAGTTTTAATCAGTGTTCATTGTTTAAAATATAGTTTTACTAGTAATAGCGTGCAAAATAATCATTTGCCATGGTAGAAGCATCATATTTATTTGCGTTTTGAAGCTGTTACGATTCCGCTCAGCATTGCATTACTAATGCAATTTACATTTATTTCAATATATTTTAAGGATTGAAAAGAAACCAAAGGGACCAGTAGAAAAACTTTGGATGTTTATACCGTCAGTTTCTATACACAAGGACAATAAGAACACATCTTAAATGTTGACTTACGTTGTATTAAATTCGGTATATACCACCATATTATTTATGTACAGCATTTATTCAAAAGTACTTTGTCCAAGTATCATTTTGTATACAAACTTCAGAAGAAGCAAATGTAGCGAACAGGATGATGCCGACAAGTCGAATATTGACATTTACATTGATAAATATTTGTATAGTGAGTTAACAATTGACTTAAACAATTTAATTCGAATCAATTCTTCGTTTTGCTTTTCTATTAAATAGATATTCTGCATTAGACTTCATGTGTGGTGCCGAATGTAAATTTCCGTAACTATCTATAACTAAACCCCCTAAATTCTCCTTAAAACCTATAATTTGTACTTTGGTACAATATTTGAAAGGCACTCTGTATATGCTAAGCTAAGGCTTACAAGGTTATGTTGTAAATACAAGACTCGCTTTTGTTTATTCAATTGTAATCAACAATAAAGCTTAATTTACAAAGGTGATGTTAGCATTGTTATTACTGAATAGTCATCCTATATCTATTATTATTTATTCCGCGGAATGTTTTAAACACAACATGGACGGAGATATTAAGTACGAAACGTTATGAAAAGGTCTAGAACTGTCACGTGCGTGTCGATTTAATGGCGACGTTTCCCACGTGGTCTTTGACGTTATCGCCTTTCTCATACACAACCATTTCTGTAGAATACAGTTTCTCTTGAATCGCCGCGAACGATTGGCCCTTTGTTTCTGGCAATAAAATAAGTATAAATATCACACCACCCACTGAGAGTACTCCGAAGCACCAAAAAGCCACATAATTCCCCAAGTTGTCCGCGATCACTTGGTACAATTTTGTCACTGCGAATGTCATCAGAGCAACAAATATTTGTATGACACATGTCGCTTTCGACTTAATGTTCGTCGGAAATATCTCCGAAGTTATAGCGAAAGGGACAGTGGCTAAGCCTATCGTATAAGAAAATATAAATATTGGTATCACAACAATAGGAATGAATCTTAAACCTATGACGTAATCGCTGTTTTCAAACTTCATGAAGAAGTACGCACCTATAATAATGTTGGCTAAGCCAACGCCACAAGAAGACACTAATAGCAGGGGTTTTCTTCCCAAGCGATCGACTAGTTGAGACGAAATTGCAGATGTCAGCAATTGGACCGTGCCAAACAATATACACGACTCTTTAGGGCCCAAGCCCCCCTCCGCAGCGCCAAAAATCTGTTGAGCGTAGGATATAATAGCAGTACTACCACAGAACTGCTGGGTGAAGTAGATTCCGAACAATATAATTAGACCCTTTTTGTTACCGCCGACGCAGTATAAGTCTTTCCAGCGGCTTTTCTCCTTCATGTTCTCATTAACTAAATGAGTCATGCTTTCCAATTCTTCTCTCATGTACTGCTTGCCGCGGAGCTTCTTCAGTGACTGTTCAGCTTCGTTCGAGTGTCCAGACTTGAGGAAGTAGTAGGGTGACTCCGGCATCGCGCTGAACGTCACCACGAACAAGATGGGTATCGCCACATTGAAGCTTGCCAGTCCAAGCATGGATACATATGGCCCGATACAATATTGAGACAGGATTCCGAACTGAAATTGAAATTATTGAACCTGTATTAGAGTAATGTCTACTTTTCATTGGATGATAATTAATTCAAATGAGATTTCGGTGAAGTTTTTAAGGATTGCAGAAAATTTTATGGTAGAATTAACACCAAATAAAACCTGATTTATGAATACACATGTAAAATATTAATCGTATCTAATTTTAATTCATAGTTTTTGTTATTATCATACCGTGTCGCCTTCAAGGTCGCTGAGTGATGTTTGTGTTCCGCAATATAATATTGGTGTTCACTTTGTTAAACTATGATGTAATTTATGATGGAGTCTATGATGTGTGTCTGTTTACTATTTCAATAATCGTCGTCATCTTAATCTTAAACGTAATCTTGTTACATTCAGTGTAACACCTACACACATTTTTACGTGCAAGTCGTAATTTTATCCCTTTTTGAAATTCTTTCGCAGATTACAGCTTGTCGACAGCCAGGGATTAAACCGTGCTCCGAGATCCCCAACCTGCATGCCCGGAGCAGGCGTTGTGGCCAACGATTGTAGGGGAGGCCCTTGTCCAGCAGTGGACGACACCTGACAGACTGATGAAGATAGTGTTGAAAACGAATGAAGAGAGATCACTTTTTATATTTCGTAGAGCAAAGTAGACTCTTTGCTGTAGGCTAATCCACAGCTGGTATCAATTAAGATATTTCCAAGTATTTGGTAGGTATAAAATATAACATAATTACGTTTATTAGGCGTATGACATTCTCCCGTCGCCTAGTGCAATTGACATTTGAGCCGGGGTTCGTGGCCCGCCCCCCCCCCCCCCCCACCCCGCCCCACGCAATGGGGACATATACATGTAATGTTCTTGGATAAAAAAAAATATCTATGTACATTTATATTTGTACGTATACATGTCAGTCTGGTCAGCGCAGGCTATTCACATTGGTATCCAATGCCCGTGTGGATATATGTATCCTATCCCAAGATATCTCTTATATAATACGGTAGATTACGATAAGCATCACCACTATCAATATTATAAAAATAAACTGAGTTAGATCGACTTAACCGAATAAAACTCACAAAATACTGATTTTCTTTAAGTCAACGATATTCATTAGCAAGTGATGATAGGAACAAAACAGGACTCATTCTATGTATAAACTGTTAGATGACGCAAAACGTATTGGAATAAAATAAATATAGGTAACACTATCGGTTGACGCGTGCAACTTTGATGCTTATTGCAAGTACGATGGTTCATTTTACTTTGAATTATCTTTTAAATGAAATTACTACTTCAGTCACTTTTTTATGTGCACAATATTAATATAACTGGAAATACACAATAACATAATACTGGAAGGACACAATAATTTTACATAGGTACATGTAAATGTGCATTTGTACGCGTGTCGATATATAAAAATGATTTTTTTTGATGGGGGTTTCTAGGAATACCAAAATCAAGTAACAGGACCAATAGTTCATTCACTGTTTAGTTAGAGTCGAAGTCTATGAAAATAGCGAGTGCATGAAGTGAGTGTTGAATGAAGAAGCTCGTCAGGTATCGTTGAGATATTGGCACTCGATTTTCACTGCTTGTTCTGTAAGGGACCTGACTTAATGATGTAATAATAATAATATAAAAAATACATATATCGCCCCTTTCCAACAGTGCAAGCCAAATCAATCTGGACATATCTTAGATATAATGATAAGATTGGTTGGTCTTTGTAATAAAACAACTGTCATAGAAATATACATATGTATGTAATGTAGCTTCTAGAAGACTCTAGGCTTCTTCGAATGTACAAAGTGGTGTTCAAACAGCTGTTTCTTTACATCATCATTAACAGCCCATTGATGGAGAAAGGACTCCCTTCGAATTTTTTAAACCGTCACAGAAATCTCATACATATTAATTTAGCATCTTATCAAATTAGAAGTATTCGAAATCCGCGCGCGCGCGCGTTTTTGTGCGTGTGCGTGTGTGAACAGAATGATGAATATGGAAAAATCGCATCAAGTGTGTAAACACAGAGAAAAAAAAAAGTAACTTCACGCCTGTAATCCCCGAAGAGGTAGGCAGAGGAATGTAGAACATTCTCACGTTTCACCA
>DWFO01003760.1:0-11974 GCA_018246595.1 Mimoniades nurscia nurscia
GGGCGTCGTACGCTACGTTTTCCAAGGTGTGGACTCCACTCCAGAACACGTCTACTCCAGCCTCTACACGTCTTCCTTCGCAGAAAGATACTATGTATCTATGTATATATAAAAGAGAAATATATAAGTATAGACACAACGGAAAATTTATTTATTCTCATCTTTCAATCAAGTAATGTTTTCACATTAATTAGTTTCATTTACATCTTCATCGTTATGATTGGCCTATTTCAGTTTACAGCTGGATATAAGTTCCTATTGTTGCTGTCAATGAAGTTAACAGAGCATGCACTAATTATTAGTAACGGTCTACAATGGATAGGTACTTGGAATTCTATTCAAAAGACCAGCGGGTTAATTGTCTAAAACAAGTGACACTCCAAAGATTACGTCAGTCCCGTGAAATAACAATACATTTACCTACATGCATTTTTTGTGATATGAACGATATAAATTATTGTGTTCGGCCACACTTGGTCGTTTATCGCGTGATAATTTAAGAAATAAAGACTAGGCAACAATGACGACGCTGGACTATCAGCGATAATTGCCGATTATTGCTAGCGTTGGGGCCGTGTGCACAAAGCTTAAGGACCATTCTATACTGTTAATAGTGACATGTGCATTTTGAATTCTTACGCTTCAGAGAATGAAAAATCGTGATATTGCAAGGAGTTTTCAACGATAGATGTATTTAAAGAGGTTTTTGTAATTTTATCTAATATTAATGTAAAAAAATTGCATCAAGACTTGCGTCATTTGACATGACAGAAATACTGTGTTGTTTTAGTCAATTTTGTTTATACGAATAAGTATAACAGTATCATTTTGCATTCATTGTGAATGTTGAATAACCACTGATGTTATTCAAAGCAAAATGATGGCAACGACCTGTGTCACTGCTACTCGTAATTCGCGGGGAAGCATCGTGGCAGAGTATATTTAAAGTCCCCTCAGTTGCGGAAGAGATCCGTGCCCTGCAATGGGAAGCAGTCAAATAATAGTAATAATGCTATACTTAATGATGTATTTTTCCGATATGCGCAATAAAACAAATCATAGTTTATAAGTTTTATTGTTATACGAGTATAACTTAAGTACATAATAGCTGGCAATAGCACACACAAGCTTACTTCATCGTTAAGTAGGTACATTTACCCTTAATACGACATTTGTATTTATGTGATGAAACTTTATAATTTTTTAGGTATAATTTATATTTTTTGTGTACAGACTTCCCCTTAAGTGTTGTTCACGTGACACCATAGTGCCGAGTGAAAAAAAGCTTTCAAAATTGAATATTATCTTAATCACTGTTATCATTCACAAATTGTAATGATACGCTCCATCTGTCAACACATGTCCACATGTTAATAAATGGATATAAATTTATATAATAGGATATGATTTAACTGTTACATGACTTTACATAATAAGCGTATTTTGAATTTGTTCTATTCAGACCTTTTCAATGTAAATTATATTTATTTATTAATATCTTAATATTGCCATCCAGCGGGCAATAGCTAATACTGAAATACTTTGAGTAAGTTAGTAATTAAAGTTGCCACTAGATGGCACTGAATTATATTCATTCAATACTTATGCTAGTTTAGTGTATAATACCATAATAATATTTAAATATTTATAGATATTTGTTTACCTCAGCTGTGCATATTTTCCTTTGCATTAGTAAATATTTCTTACATTTTTTAAAGAATAGGTCACGAAAATATATGGTTCTCAGGAAACTATCACACTTAACTCGTACTGAAAAGCACTTCTTATTTTAAATAAAAGTTCCGGTTAAAACTGTAGTTCCGGTTAACCTACGCAACTATATAGTGACTATTTCAGAATTCAGGAATAGCAGCGCGTTATTACCAACTTGATATATTACAGATATCTACTAATTAATGTTAACATAAGTCACACTAATATAATGTACCTCTGGTAATTTGACTAATATTACTACTATATAGGACAATAATAGTAACAGCCCACTCCTTGCAGTTGTGTTATCAGACAGTACCAACTACATAGAATAAGCTAATAGAATTATTAACAATTATTTATACTTCTATTCCTGTTGGAGGTCAGATTTTGATATCGGATTGCATGAATGCTATCTGTTCTGCAAAAAAAAAACTACTTTGGTTCTGCCATAGAAATGGGGATAAACCTATTTCCATACACCGGACATTTCAAGTTAGAAATAGCCAAATGTGCCTGTGGTCAAAACCGGGACCAACAACGCAGTCACCTTTTACATTTTATAAAATTCTATTTTTATCTTTTACCCCAAAAATACTCTTTATATTGACATAAAGCATGATTGACATGTTACAAAATAACACAATTGTCATTGCAAAACACAAACGAGATTGCAGCGCCCTAAAAGAGGAAAGAAAACATTATTTTCTTTGATTGATTTAATTAAATTTAATTGTCTGCCTCGTTGGTCGTGTCGGTTGCACCAGGTTCACCAGTTACGTTACGTTATGGAACTCTCAAATAATGAACAATTTATTAAAGTAAGACAATTAAGTAACAAAAGTAACACCACGCCTGTAATCGCCGAAGAGGTAAGCAGAGGAGTGTAGAACACTCCCACGTTTCACCATTAATATCTTTATGTAGTGCTATTGTTTATTTCTTTAGTTTTGTTTCTGGTACGTGTATACTTTTATTTATTAATTTAGCAATAAGCTTATGTTTGGCGCCAATATCATCTGATCGGGCCTAGGACGTAGCACACTGGACGTGGAGGTCGTTAAACTAATTTAGATACGAAGTATTCACAAATCATTTATCACGTGTTCCTTTTTTATTTCGTCTAGCGAATATTTGACGCAGTCTCCGATGCATAGCGAATTAGTAAAATATCTACTTTGTCGGCTTCGGCTATGCGCAGCGGGTCGGCGGCGGGTGTGTAACGCGAGCTGAGGCCCACGCCCACGACCTGGTCCGTCGCCGGGCGGCCGCGCGGCGCTCGTGTCATCTGTCGTCATGACGACCACGTCGCGATTATTTATTATCCAGGATCTGTTTGATGTTTCGCGTCATAGTTTTTGTTGACGAGATGGTTCATTGGAATATCATTATTGATATGCGGTGAAATTTGTTTGGAAGTGTATGCTACTGTCTACAGCAGCATATTCTCCCAAGGTAGGTAGGCAGGAAGGTGATTTTGTCTTAGGTGTTACGTATTATGTTGATTTTATAGATTTTAAATATTAAAGTGTATGGCCAAAAAAATGTAACAAAGGTACACATTTCGAATATTTCAATAAGTGGATTCCGCATCAAAGGCATTATAGAACGTAGGTACTATTTATATTAATAACAATAGAGTATATCGTAGTTACAATTACTTCATATTTAAACAAGAATGTTTGGAATCATTTAGCTTTTTTATATGATGTAATATGTAAAATAAGTCGCGATTCGAAGAGTGTCATCTAATCTAAAACCCTCTACCTAACTCAATACTGAGGTGCTATCTTAGTCTTAAGGTTAAATATCACTTGCTATAACGTTGCAGGCATACATTTTGATGAAACCTGCACACCTTAGAATTCATTTAAAAAAAAAAACCTAAAGGCCTGTGAAATCAGCCAACCCGCACTAGGTTAAAGGGTCGGAATAAAAAAATGCGTCCGCTTATATATGTTTAATAACTATGTCTAAACTCTGCTATTTAGGCGCTGCCTATACATTGTTAGAATATTAATGCTGCCTGCTTTTTAAACCTATCAAACAATTCATGCATAAAATAAATTTGATTTGAATCCAGCAATTAAGAAAACAGGTATAAATGTAGTAAACTATTCACCATAGTCTATAAACAATTACAAAATCAAAGACAAGTCGCCGAGAAATTATCAGTTTCGGATCGCTCCGTTTTGGAACTCACTAAAAAGCCTCAACGTCAGAGCGTTACGGGAATGCCCGGCGAATCAATTTCGGTGGGCAGTAATTTCATACATTACATTTTATAGTAAGTATCGGCACACTTTAATACGATTTGCACCGTTGAAACGCCGTGGGATCGGTGCGGAGGCATTTCATGCTAACAATTTATACATAATATAACACATTTGTGGAAAGAGTGCGCGCTCGGCGCTCGGCCCACAAAGCCGCCGCGCACTTTTTAATTAGGCCGGTCGTCGCGCGGCGTCCAATGTCATTTTAACAGCCGCCATATTTTTTGCTCCCGCGCTTTTTCTGCGCTCGCGCAAGGGCTTCAGTTGCTTATGTTATTTTCCTTTACACTATGCAAATAAAAAATGACGGGAGAACTGGCAGTACCTAGTCAAATTTCATTGTCAGCATAAGATAATGAAAAATAATTAAAGATGTTATAAATTTTATGAAAAGTAAATTGAATGCATAAATTCACGTTCATACAATTTCTTTTCAATGTTTTAATGAAACGTGGGAGTGTTCTACATTCCTCTGCCTACTTCTTCGAGGATTACAAGCGTGACGTTACGTTACTCTTGTCAGGGCAAGTAGGCAATCAAATAGTGTTGACTGACACGTGTTTAGTAGCCGTAAAAGTATCTTTTACTAATAAGAGTTTCATGAATATTTATTATACATGATTAGATATATACCGGCTTAAATGACGTGTTATTTATGGACTGCCTCGTTGGAGGTGTGGGTGCAAGTGCGACTGCCGATCGAAAGGTCCTGGGTTCAAATCCCGTAATTCGACACTATTAGATGTTTGTAACTTATACCTATTTTCTAGTAATGGTTTGGAGTCTGGATTTGTGCCCGGTGTATGGCAATAGGCCCACCATATGATCCATAGTGCAATGTAAACGTAACTGGTGAAACGTGAGAGTGTATTGCTATTAAATCAGCCCTCGACTCAAAAGAAAATCCAAAGCAGCATAAAAGTATTTCACGCGACGGTCCGAGCCAGTCGAGCGCGCTCGTAAAATTTGTTATTGATACAGTAAAATTTTGGATTAGGTGGTATTAAATTCGAAACAAAGCAAGGATTTAATTGGTAATTCGTGTCCGGCGGCGGAATATCAGTTTATTGTTTTCGGTTGTAAACTCAATTCGGACGAGGCGTTTCTTCGTACACTAGCTGTGGGCGATCTTGGTTCGATTCGATTGAGCGTCAATACTCTCCGGTTGCATAAATCGATATTTCTACAACAAGTCTTACCGTTCATTATCTGATTACCATGTTCTTGTAATCCCTCAGCTTAATGTTTTAAAACCTAATCAGATGAGTACGGCCAGGTTTTCGGGCGTTATAATATCTCTTAATATCTTGTACGTAGTATTTTATTATTAGATTATAGAGGCTAACAATAATTGATACCTACTGCGCTCATTATTAATCATTGAAGTATAAATTTTATTATTTGCACCTAACATTTCTATTTTTTTTAAGTTCAACGTCATGACGCTGTCCATAATGCGTTGTTACTAAAATGGATGGATCTGGTTATGTAGGATTATAGGATACAAAAAAAACAAAGACAAAAGTAATGCAAAAAGTGAACCAATTTATTTTTAAGATGGTTGACGTTCTATTTTTACATTACAACTAAAATCTATTTGACATAAATACTTAACTTACATAAAATATACAATAGGGAAAAAATGTTACAATAATAATTAGATTTTCAATGAAACGTGGAAATATTTTGTAACTAATATTCTTAATTGTATTTTTATGTAGGCGGACCAAGCACACACCACAAAACTTATTCGTACAATGTACAAGACGCCAAGTAACCTTATCAAAAACTAAACGCATTGTCTATGGTCATACTCACTCAGTCAACAAGTAAGGTCGTCTTTATTTGTTTGTTAAATTAAGTAAATTTAAACGTATAAGTATTCAAGCGACTTTTACTATATTATGAGGAATTTTTAATCAGTACATTAATTTTTAGATAACTTTGTCGGTGGCAAGCATGAAGATGTAAAAATGTGTAATGTATCTCGTATCTACATGATGCAGACTCACCTTGATCCAAATTATAATTTTTTATCTGTTAACGATTACCGAAGCTATGGTGTCTAAAGTAATCTGTTCAAAAAAAAGATGAACATGGTGGTGACTGTAGTAATATAATAAAAATATACATTTTTTCAAAAAGGATACGAAGAAAGTAATGAACCGAAAGTAAGAAAGATTAATATTAGTAATATTTGTTTAAAATTAAACATTATTAATTAAGTACCCATTTCGCCATTATGACTACATTAATATTTACAACATTGCACCGTTCTACACAGAAATCATAACATTTAGGGTTGCCATGTTTTTGAAAAGCTGACAGAATTATTTGAATGAGAGAACAGATTACAAAAATACAAAATAATATTATATTTGATTAATACGCTAACTTGTTTCATTCAGCACAGTTTTTTTAGCGGGTTATGTGACTTTGACATTACTGCATAAAATTTATACTACATATATATTTCTATACTATGTAGGTACTCTACTGCATAAAATCTATACAAACTTTTTGAACATGCTGATCATCACCATTATGTGGTTTCAGTGGTACAAGCAACAAAATGTATTGTGGCAACCCTAAACCTAATGACTAAATTAAAGCCTAGTCACTAACGATCAAATACATTATTATCTTACACTCCTGCATATAAATTTTTATATACAACATTTAATACTTTGTCATTTACAATTATATAACAATTTTAGTCCGTTTTGTACCCACCCGCTGACACTGCATTGCATTTTAGGATCACACACACACACTGGTAAGAACACATTTCGTGTGAAATAAGAAATATTTCTTTGCAGCAACCAAATATGTTTTGCGCTACGTCCGGCGTAATTCAGAGCACCAGTGACAAATCCATATCCTTTATTTGTATGTCACCATAAGATAACCGTCAAGAGGAGTAACTTGACATTGTCATAATCCCCTCTGGAGTCTATAATCCGTGACATACAATTTTGATGATCGTCCCATTGGAGGTTCTTGAAAATTGTCTGGCGTCATCAAGCTCCTTAGACTTTTACACTCCTTTAAGCTCGCGCGACGCTAAAACGTTATGATGGTTGGTGCTCCTTTGAAGTGACTGATCAATACGCGGTTGGAACACGACTTGATTATGTAGTATTATACATTCATATAACATTATGTTGATGTTAGAATAGCATGAGGCGTGTACTGTGGAATAGCCTCAATTTTGATTTGGAGTGGCCGTGGAAAGCTATACGCCTGTGCAGTTCGTATGCAGTTCGAAGTGCTGGTGCAGAATGCGATGCAAGTGGCGACGGCGCATGTTCGCGCGGCGGCGGCGCGCGGTTGCATGGCAGCGGTGCGCGGTTGCATGCCGGCGGTGCGCGGTTGCATGCCGCCGGCGTGCGGTTGCGCGATGGGTCAGAGAGCGTGCGCGTGGGCATGGTGGTGCGCCGCGGGGTGGGGCTGGTGCGGCGGGGGTAGCGTGTGCGCCGTGCCCGCTGCGTGCTGCCGACCCTGAAGGAAACATAAGATTTTGTAACATACCTTGATGCAAAAGCAAATATAAGATACGTAACTTAGTTGTGCAAATATAAAGTAGGCAATCTTACTTGTAGGTATACATAGTAGTCGTAGGGCTGGTGTAGGGGCCAACACCGCTGCGGCGGCACGGGGTACAGAGGAGGGACGGGGTACAGCGTGCCGCCCAGCTTGTTGCGCAGGATCCTGCTGATGCTGGAGACGGACGGCACGTTGTACTTGTCGCACACGCCGTCCGCCAGCAGCCGGTCGCGGATCTCCCACGCGAAGATCCCGGGGTCTTTCGCTTTCAACTGCTTTATGTAGGATACCACCTGATGGATATGAGAATGTTTTTATCCATATAGAACATAATATACCTACATATATGTTGGTCGAGTTGGTCGAAATAAAATAAACTGTATTAGAAAATGGCCTACAGCGATATCGACTCTGAATTGTTTTTTTTGTATCGACATTTAGTAATTGCAGCTTAAATTATATGCTACACATATGTATCTTGGTAAATGTAGGCCTTAACCCGTTATCAATAAAAACACGTAACATAAAGTACGAATAATCAGAATATTTTATTAGAATATTTCCTTATGAAGAGTTTGATACATTTTGAAGAAGCATTATCTATTTTTCGACTGACTGTGCTGAATCAAATTGTTGAAGGAACACTAACGGTAGCAAAAACGAATTATTTTTATTCGGGAAAATGTATAATTGAAGATCCCCGTTTTTTCTACTTTCTTCACTGTAACTAGCTCCTTGATGCAAGGTGTAGGTACTAAGTAGTTAAGTTCTGTAGGTAAAAGTACCAGTCATCTTTAAAATAACGGCACGGGCGAGCGACCCTAAAGTTGAAGGAAACTGTAGGCTCTCCATGAAGTTAATAATGAGAAAATAATTGCTTGTTTATGATTAAATTATTGTATAAGATTAAACGTTATTGCCTATTTCATAGGTCCATCCCATGACATGGGATGCATGGGTTAAATAACATAAAAGGTGAAGAGCGGATGTTCAACACGTCTCTGTCTACAAAGTAGGTACAGGCGTGATGTTATGTTTGTGATGTTATGTTGGTGATGTTATGTTGGTGATGTTATGTTGGTGATGTTATGTTGGTGATGTTATGTTGGTGATGTTATGTTGCTGATGTTATGTTGGCGATGTTATGTTGGTCATGTTATGTTGGTGATGTTATGTTGGTGATGTTATGTTGGTGATGTTATGTTGGTGATGCTATGTTGGTGAGTAGTCAATTTGGTCAAGCGGTATAAAATGGAATAACTGTACTTACTTTCGGAGTGGTGACTCTGGGCTTGGAGCCGCCAATGGCGCCGGGCAGGATGGACCCGGTCTCGTGGTAGCGCGCCAAGATCTTGGACACGCAGCCGTGGGACACGCGCAGCTGTCGACTGATGTCACACGGCCTAATAACAAATTCACTAGTTCAAAACAATCATCGAGATCCTCGTATAAATTGTGCCATATAATTCACTGGTACCTTATGTTGGGGCTCTTGGTAACTGAAAAGACTGAAAATGTTTCCTCGTGATTAAATAAATCGATCACTGACCTTATACCTAACTGCGCGAGCTCCACGATCCTCAGTCTCACGGCATTCGGCAGGGGTCTGCCATTGACAAAGACTCCCCCCAGCTGGTTCACCTCGCCATACTGCTGAGAGCCAGCCCCCGCCATGCCGGGGTTGCCCATGCTTGCACTCGGATCTGAAAAGAAATAATGTTTATGTAAGGGTGAAATAGAGAATGTAACTTTTAAATTTCGTATACTATTCAACGTAAACTTAAATAGTGAACCGTGTGGGTGGGTGTACTTCACTCCTCTGCCTTCCTCTTTAGAGATTACAAGTGTGATGTTCGAAAATTGTGCGTCACTGTAATTTGGATTTAGTTTCAAATAACATATACTATCAGCCACTACCATTCATGTCCATGACTTGTTAGCCAAAAGTATTAACTTAGGACGCCCTCCAGCCTGGTGCGGTGATGCCACACTTCGCAGTGGCCGGCAGTGGTTTAAAACTAAGAGCTGAAGATCAAGCTCAGAGGCGTGGTATTGGAGAAATAACTGTCCAGTAGTACACTGAAACATACTGATGATGAATGAAAGTGGAGAAGATGCCTCATTGCCATAAGAACAAATTACTCAGCTATAGTTAATTAAATCGAGCATAATATTATCATACTACGAAATTGACGTGCATATTTAATAACGGGAAGAAAAGATTTGCCTAATTTCATCTACAGTCAGGGAAACGCGAAATTAAACGCCACTAATCTACCTAACACATTTATAAGTTATATACATTTATATGTATGTATGTATGTTATATTTATATATTATACGTTTTCGATAATTCAACACTTGGTACTGTATGTACGGAAAGTCACTATATACTTAGATACTGAATTATTCGGTTTTTTATTACCTACGAGCGTTAAATTTGTAAGTTTTTCTTATTTAATATTTTTTAATTCGTACTATAGCTTCAACTATTATAGTATTTAAATGTTTTCGATGTAATATTTTTCTCTTTCTAATGTAACAATATATTTATTAATGATAAAATATTATAAAAGATTAATTTGTCTAATTGTATGAGTAAATTCAAATGCCCACAAGATGCTCATAATTTCATTATGAATAATTTGAAAAATTTACTAAGAATGTTTATAGCAAAAGGATTCTTGTTCCGTCATAAAACTCGCCGCCACGTGTTGCTGACGTCACCACCGCAGCCCACAGCGGCCCATCTGACATTCGATCCCAACTTTGATCGCGTCCTACACTTTTTGTGACGGTCACTCGACTCTCGGCGTGACGAGAGCGCTATAACTTGTGAAATTCGATTTCGAATGTTAATGATACCATTTGTTGCGTTTCGCTTATTGAGAACTACTTTGGATTATAATAAAGAACTTGTCTAGTGCGCTGTTCGTGTCCGGTTTCTTTGGTTTGGTTTCATTAAGTTATAAGCAAAAGAGTCGCGATATAGCAGTTATACTGCTGTTGCTATTATACGTTGCGAAATATTAAAGCCAACAACCAAAATATTTAGACCCCTCATCCTTATTTAGGATCTTAGAAGTTTTTGTACTTAACTCCAAATAGTAAGTATGACACCGTAATATTTTCCTAAAATATCTGCGATGAAGGTAATTTATCGGATAACTATTAGCAACCTCGACTTTTATATTAATGTATTTCGTCTAATTATAGTACCTAAAAACGTCTCAAAAGTAGTTTTATTGATTATATAAAACGTCCTACTCAACCAAACAGTTACACACAGGAGCCGACAACGAGCATAAGAGGGAAATTAGTAGTCGTTACCAAGTAAAATACAAGGATCGCATTACAAACATCGCGGCGGCGTGACAGCTGTCAGAGTCGGGGGACAGTTCCATGACATTTATACTTGCGAGCGTTTGTCGAGAATTAAGAACATTTAAATAAGAAGACGCGCGCCAGTGTAGTCATTTTTATTAATAGTGATTGAATGTATCGTATGTATTTCATGATAATTCAACCTTTCATGTATTCATGTACTCAATGTCAAGTCTACCACAATCATTGAACTTTTCACTGTAATATGAAAGTATATTAAAATCGTGGCTTATGATCGTTAGTGCTTTACTACTTATTAATATATAAAGTTTTAGGAACATGTCATAAAATAATACAACAAATACCGTTTGCTTCAAATACCGTTTGCTGTAACAACACAATTATTGTCCGCTTTGTTAATTTGCCAAGAAATAGATTATGTTACGTTGTGTCATTGTAAACTTTATGATAATTTTCGTTCTATTTAAATATATCGCGAAACAAACGTGTTCCCATCACTCAAGCGTTCGAAATAACGAGTACAGTTTGGAATGGTAACAAGTTGCAACAAGACGAGCGCGACGTGCCGCGTCGCGCCGATATATCAACAGAGGTGCAAATTACTCGACGCGCCTACAAAATGTTCGCTCTTGAATTAAGGACGTCACAGATCTAGCTATAATATAATTATATTGTAGAGCTATAATATTACGACACGTAGAGCTATAATAGTAAGGCGTATCGCGGTATAGCAAGATTTATCAAAATTCTCTGAATGATGTGATCCGAGTGACGAATGTAGAAGAAGCGCGGCAGGTCTGTTAGGATAGAGATATTGGCACTCGGTGCACTCTGCCTTACCCGTAAACAACCTGGCGTGAAGATATGTATGTTATAATATGTAACTGTCGTTAATCTTTATTAGAACTCTTATTTAGAATTTAGATCTAGATCCGTATAAGTAGCGTGAACAATTTATTTCCTTCATGCCGATAAAAACCCGTGACATGTACAAAAAACATTAATAAATCGTATGAAAATAAGTACGTAACTTCACGCCTGTAATCCCCGAAGAGGTAGGCAGAGGAATGCAGAACACTCCCACGTTTCACCGGTTA
>DWFO01003761.1:0-11974 GCA_018246595.1 Mimoniades nurscia nurscia
ATGAGAATTTTTAGGGCCATAGTTGGCCGCTTTAGCCAGGTGCAAGTTGACAGACAGGCTTCACACACCTAAAATAACATTATAAATACATAATTCCAAACACCTACAAGTTTCTTCACGATGTTACATTTAACATTAACAGAGATTTCGCAACCTCCAAGAGACCTGTCGGTAGGGATAGGACCCAATTTTAGCCGTAGTTTTTATTGACTGCAACCCGTTAAAAACTGCCGTAGAATTGTTTCAATAGCTGTAACAAAAACTTTCTAGAAAATTAGTCCATGTTGTCATGTAATTTGATCCTAGCAGTTAAAAGTTAAAAAGGCTATTTTGCACTTTAAAAATTACTAAAACAGTCTCGTGCAGTTATCAACGGGATTGTACATCTGGGACTGCTTTTGGTTGATCTCAATTCCTAAATTGTACATGGTATTTTATTATAAATTTTGGAAGGCTATTCTCCCAAATAATCATTTGGTCACCATCTATTAACGTTTCTGTCACGACACCTTCAGTTAATCTCCGCTAGATTTATGTTTTGGTACGATTAAAGCGAACTATTAAATCTCCTTCGTTATCCGGGTCAAGGATTGCACTTTCGATATAATCCTTTGCATTCCGTATTACAATTTATAGCTTAACAAATCAGCAATCAGCACATTGTAGTGCTATAAAGGTATCCTTTAATTCGCAGGCTTCTATTGACTAATACGATTTATTGTTCGGCTCCGAAATGGATAAGATTAAATGCCAAATACATATTTAAAGTATTTACTTTAAATGTGTGTGTATTGACCTACAAGTGTTCCTATGCCGATATTTTTAGTGATACAAATATGTATTTTTTTTAGTGACCATTTCGTACCGAATGAGTTGTGCGTATGCATATTTTATAAGTATTTATGAAACTCTGAACCATCAGATTTTACGGATCCATTTTTTTAAAGTTACTTTCACTGTTATCGATAGTATTTTGGTATGTTTCAAGTACTTGGACGTTGAAGTAACTAAATGTTTCTGAATCTTGCTTTAGAATTTTAAACGTTTTCCACATACAAGTATCTAAATTCTGTATGTTTCTGAATATTCCTTTAGAATTTTAAAGGTTTTCCACATACAAGTATCTAAATTGAGACAAGTAGAGCTGACCGCTCTCCCCGGTAGGGTGATATATTCTCTCTGTACATATCTCTCTGTTAAGTATTCTCATAAACTAGACCGGTATTGGAAGCGGAATACTGTGGAAAAGTGAAGCAGTTTTACCAATGTTTGTATTCTAGAAATGTCTTGTTAATGTCATCACTTTCGTACTTTTCTCTGGAAAGAAAATGAAACGGTTTACATAAATACCCTCTTTTTGGGCCCTAATAATAAGTAGGATAGGTCGTCATTTGACAAGCTTTTTTCTAAATTATATTCATTAATAATGTATTTAGTTTAAACGTTCTACTTCACTTATGTTTTAAGCTTTATGTTTGATATCTGTTCAGATACTCGTACGATGCGATTAATATCCCTGGTTCATTACTGTATCTTTTGTATTTAATTCTTATTAGAACGGCCGCAAGCCACTTATACTAACTAGACAGATCTAACTCACAGAATTCTCTCAGAACTTAAGACATACTAACAATATTGTTTATTGTCATCAAAACGCGTCTATTGCGTCTATCCGTTCTGAAAACGTTAAGGGGTTACGTCAAAAACCGTTTTTAATCCTCTTTATTCTCAGTAGCGTCTGCAATATTGGAAAAATCAGTTTGGTTCTTATTGAAAATTGAATGTGTGTGATGGTACAAATAGATTGTTTTTTAAAATAACCAACATTGTCTACATATGACAAGACTGCGATATAAGGAACCTTCGTATCCCACACAAAAATATAATGGTTTATCTTAGATTTTTGTTACGTTATGTCCTCAGGAAGTTTACGTAATATTAAGCCACCCACGTGGCATGTGTGACCTTTTGATGAAATTTGTAGTATCATTTATTCGTGAAAGCGTGGGAGGAGTCGATTAATTCTGGTGAACATTATACGGAGCTACTTCCTATATTGGAAAATATGTTTTCATTGAAATGTCCACATGTAGTTACACTACAGCAGAATGAGCTTTGGTCTACCGCGTTCTATTCAAAGGCACTTGTGAATTGGCATGAAAGCTAAAGTGCTGATTTATTGCATGCGAATATATTTTGTGTTGATGAATGGTGGTTTACAGCTACACAGCGACTAATATCAGGTTACCGTAGCAATGGGTCAACCGCGGACCGGTGCTAGGCGTTAGCGCAGGAAAATCAGCGGTGTATTGTTCGCAAAATTCATTTCATTATTTTATTTTTATTCTTTCATACATTGAGTTTCAATCATATCGCGTTTGTATTATTACATAAGATCTATATTGTTCACTTTTAATTCATAATGATTTTATTCATCATGCCTAACTTTACGTAACCTCACTCCTGTAATCCTCCACTGAAGAGACACGAAAGTGTCTCTTCATTTGAAGACAACACCAAAGAACCACCACCACACACATGCTCCCACGTTTTCCAGTTACGGTTCCGTTCTACTATGGAAGAGGTGGTGAATCTATTACCATACAACGAACAGATGTCCAGACTCCGAGCAACTAGCAGAAAATCTAAGTTATAAAAGTCCAATTTAAACCTAGGATTTAAACCCAGGACCTCCTGGTCGGAAGTCGTGCTTGCAACCAACACGAACAACGAGGCAGTCAATCATCATGACTAGTACAAGTTAAAAATTCAAGCATGTCATTTATGTGAGTTGACATCAAAAACACATCAACACAAATTGCCGCTTTCGTCGCGTGGGTTCTGCACCTGCGGTTGACCAAGAAAAAAAAAGCGAGGCAAAAACACTCAGCACTGTTTTACCCTTAGCACGAGAGGGGGCAATCTTGTGGCATCTCGTCGGTTGGGTCAATATGAGGCCGTTGTCACCTGCGCACAGTCTCTTTCTATGTTTGATAGCTCGTCTATATTGCGAATTTACCGCCCTCCTCGTACTTGTACGTGATAAAACCCTCGGTAAAACGTATAATTTTACGTAGATTAGCCTTTCTTAGATAATAACACATCGCAGTAAGATTCATTGCGCTTTGTACCCTCGATGCGTCTCTTGCATTTTTTAGCAGATACAATGGGTTTTCTAACTTAGATTTTCTAGTAGTGGCTCGGAGTTTAAATATGTGTTCGGTGTATGGAAATGGGCTCACCACCTATTCCATAGTGGGACTTAAACGTAATTGGTGAAAAAAGGGAGTGTAGTACACTCCTCTGCCTACCTCTTCGGGTATGACAGGCGTGGTTGTACGTTTATTTCGGAATGAAATAAGATAATTAAATGAAATAAGATTCATTATGTCCCGTGCCATAAGTGATTCTTGTTTTTTTTTTAACATAAACAGGTGTACGTGGTTCGTCGATACGATTCTGGCGGCTGCATCTTGCGCAGGTGGCAGATAATGTTGGCCCATATGTTTCTGTCTTATTTATATTACATTCATCTACTTACCTTCTTTTTTTTGCTTCTTTAAGGTATCGCGCAGTGAATCAACTTTCTTTAAATATGCTTTAATTGTCTTTCTTTTACCTAACTACCTACCTACTTGTGAAGATGACACCTACCTATTGACAATGCTATCTTGTGATGTAACGTCATATAAGTAGATTATAATAGAATAGAATAGAATAACGTTTATTTCGTCTAACCTACATAAATAATAACACAATAGGAAAAAAAACAATACAAAATTAACAAACATAGTTACTAAAAAAACAAGAAAAAATATTTTTATACAAAACTGGTGACTTAGGCTAGACGTAAAAGGACTCACTCAGCCTAGGTAGCGAGGTATCACTGCCACTGATTTTCAGTGCTACCCTTTACCGGACAGTTCGGACCGGCGCGGCGAGCAGGTGTAGGAAACTGAGCAGAACAGGTACAATAAAAAGAATAAAATTACAAGTATTAATGTATTTATGTATGTGCAACAATATAGTGACCGAGTGTTGTGGCACACCTTGGGATAAGTTTATGTCCAGCAATGGAATAGAAAAGGCTGATGTGATGATGATGGACCGCCCAAGTCGTGGGATCATATTACCATGAGTGAAGATGCCCTAAGATATATGTTTGTTTAATTTTGTAACAAATAAACTTAGAAATCAACGTATTTAACTCATAATATCGCAGGTCGATTATTCATCGACAATATTTCATAATAGTACCCAATAAAATATTCATCTCTCGCAAACTTAGTTATCAATCTTATTATGTTAATATTGGAGCCGCAAAAAACAGTACCTACCACTGCACGTAACATTACCCATTCTCGGTCTGTCGTACATATTAGCAAGTGTAATTAATTCGCGAATCTGGTTTCGCGGCTTACGAGTTTCGCTTATTAACAAATAGTTGGTATTGGCATATCGTAACAAACGTTTCATGTCGCGCCCTCGAAATGTTCAATAATAAATATTATCGTTATCAATTTGTATCAGCTAATCAACCGTGAATGGACATTTTGATCTTTTTTTTTATTGCATTCATATTTTTATTAGCTCCATTTTTCTGATTGGACAGGAAAAATGCTTATTAACATTGGATTTATTGATAGTGTTGGAAACTGTGGTTCGGAATGTGACGGTATTACCAGGATCTTGTGTTCGCACTTTGCATGGTACGCGTCTGCACTTCAGCGTAAATCCATGTGCTTGATGTGACGCAATGGCAAGCGATGCCACTCAAGTTATCTCGCGTACTGCCAGCACTACAGCGATAGTCGATTCTAGTCATTCATATCACCTGGTGAATTAGAATATTTAGAAGAATTGTATTTGTTCATTTCGAAAATAAAAAAGATCAAATTTGTACACGCTTTCAACACAAATGTATGCTAATATAAATTTTATAACCGAAGGTGAAGTAAGTTGGAGGCTGGTTGGTATATTTATTTCATCACGGATCTATCGTCAGCGACAGGGCAATTCCACGCATATCATGTTGGTCAATAAATATAGCTCCGGAGCCATTAAGAGTTCTGTGCTGCTTGTTCGTTTTCGAACCGAGGACCGGTTCCACGACGACCTTGCGCCTGCGCACGTTCACTTGCCGATTTGCCCACATGCTCTATTGAAAACTGTCGAACGGGAAGCCGTGAAACATATTCAACGTTCGTTTTGGATATCGTGGTTGTGAATGACAAAGATTGAGATTTTAAGTGGTTTATGTGTATTTATAGTTCGTTTGCTTGGTAAACAGTCGTATATTTTCAAGGCTGTATTCAAATAACTATTTTATTTAAAGCATCCTGACTAAGTATTAATGGCAGGTATTCGGAGCGAAAATGGCACAGGAGAGAAGCGTTGTTGGTGTTACTGTTGATTTTTTTATAAATTTGTCTGCTTGGAAGTATCATTATTAAACTATGTCACTTTGTTCTCGAAGTTGCTGGCGTCCATAGTTAATCGCTATTCTTTCGCAGTGCAACAAGTGAACATCGTTGGAGGCTTCGTACCGTCAATTGATTTGTTATGTTCTCATTACGAACTGCTAAAGATACCCACTGACCGGTTGGTTGTATTCTATTGACACATTCCTCTAGTTAGCGATGCCCAATTCGCGGCGTTTGACTTAATCCGGTTGCGCGGCAGACAAGGTTCTAGCGTGTCCGATGGATCCGATTCAGTTGCCGATTGGAATATTCTTTTAATTGAGTTACGAGAATACAATTTGTTCCTCTAAATCGTTCGTTACATCGGTTTGTAATATTAGCACTAAACTTTGAAAGGTCCATGGCCTGCTAGCAAAATGGACTATAGTGTTGCAGTAATGAATATCAACATAAACTTAAAGCAAAAGCTATATCGCAGTGGCTGCAATCGGTCTGGGAGATCGTCACCAATGAAATTAAACATTTAAATATATTTAGTATTACTGTTTAAATTAAAGTTTAATCACCTCTTGTCCTGTGTTTGCGGAGTCCATGATCTGTATGTATTTTGATAAATTGTACCGAAGGACATACGATTACGGCGCTGAGTATCAGATAATCATCATTGCTCATCATACTGTTGCGTGCCATTGACCTTCGCTTGAAGAAAATCACCTTGGATTATTCCTATTGTTGCCAAGCAACAGGTGTTTTACATTGTTTGTGTTGGTTGACGCACTGACATACGTGTATGCAGGGACAGGTGGTGCGATTGGTTGGTTAGTTATGAGGCTTCGGAGATTAATAGCGAACAGGAACAACAGTTGGTATCCAAAGCACGGATGCATGCCATGTCCTGTAATGGAGGCTTTGATAATAAATATCCCACTAATATTAATCCATTTAACACATGTCGTGTACCTGCTTTTTCTCCTTGCTTTTTAAATTTTAACCCATCATCTACGTTGACCAGCTCGTAGAAAGCATTTCTTACTCAAATCCAGCATATAAAGTGCTGATTTTAGAAATATAGCGAAGCCGTACGTTTACCTGCGCAGGAGAATTGCTTTCTCTAGCGACTAGCGACACGACGCTGAAAGCGCATGCGCTGAGCCAGTCGCTCACGGCCGTCCGTTCGGGCCGCACGCGTCACTTGTCTCTTTACTCGCGTATTTCATAAACAATTGTCGATACAGTACGTCACCAACATTAAATACGTGTGTTAAAGTGAGCAGTGCAAAAACAAATATTGTGTGCCTCTGCTTGGACTTTCCAAGGTTATTAGTGTTTTAGTGTTGCAAAAACCAAAGGATTTGCTGTGTTTTTTTTTATCCCAGATCGTCACGCTTGTTGATTCTTTTTTGTAATTAGTTTGCATTATTGTTAGGTAGGTACTGTGATTCTAATTAGTCTTCTCGATTGCTCGACGTTCGTTCGAAGGACATATTAATGTTAACTCATACCTACTTCTTGCCAATCGTTTATCTTTTGCATGTTGTAAAACATTCGTAAAATATGAATTGTTTTATGTTATAGCTTCTACGGTGAGTCGCATGAGTCATTTACCTAAATTTTGAGTGGGACTCAAATTTAACAGCCGCATTAGCTCGGTTTGTTGTGTATATCAATTAGCGTGGATATTGTATTATAGAGATGAAATTTGATTGATGGACTGAGATGTTTGAAAAGAAACATTCATTCAACATTCCATATGTGTCTATTGTCTTTTTCTGCGTTTCTGGTAACTATTGAAAGCATTTCACAGATTTCACGTTACATTTTTACTATCTGAGATTCTCAAGTATCTTATTAACATTAATGTTTTTAGTACAGTTTTTTACTTATTTTTATGCTATCGATTTATAAGAAGATATTTTCTGGTTAGTCAAAGAGAACACTTATTCTGGCCAATTATTAATAGGTTATCTGGGTTATTGATAGAAGAATTGCTTTCTCACGCCTTATCAGCCGCGCCAACTATATCTCGGTGTGAATATAAAGCTGCAGTAACTTCAACAGCATTTAGTGTAATGTTTGGATTCAACATTGTAATATTGTCATTATCAAGATGTGAACTATGTCGGTTTTGCAAGAGATATTATAACACAACGTTAACACTTCATCAGAGCTTTAAGTACATTATTGTATTTAATACTTTACATAAGAGATCACGATGGAAATATATTTACAAAAACCCTAAATAAATTTAACCTTTTAAATAAGTGCACATTAATGAATTAACCTATGAAAATTTTCAAAATATGTATATTTTCTACGTCAATTGTAATATTGTTAAATGTTTCATAAAACTCAACATTCAACAAACAGTCGGAGAATCTGAATAACCTGAAACGGTGGCGATTTGGGCAATAAAAATAAAATTGGCCTCAAACGCCTTAGCTTCTGTAAAAAGTTTTCCTGTGGAATCCTTAAAATATGAATACTGAGAGATCCCGAAGGGGCCTTCTTTGAAGTTGTTATCGTTCAATTATACAGCTGGTGTATTTTTAGGTGACTTGTTCCACTGCCTGGGGGCTAACAACAGGCGAACGTTTCTCCTGAATTGATCGAAGGAAGATATTCACAGAAACATTCATTCAGAAATATGTCAGTTTTAGCGAAAGGTGTCAGAATCATTCAACAGAATTTTTATTATTATCAACCATTTTTTCTTTCTGCTGATGGACACGACTCTTCGCTTATGGTTAAATCCATAGTCTTCCATGCTAGCCACACGCAAGTTGGTAGACATTAAATCATAAAGTATTATAAGAACGCATTTCAACATGCACTCAAGCTCAAGAATTACGAACATTATGCGAACCATTATGACAGGTGCTTGCATAATGATGATGATGATGATATGATGGACAAAAGTCCATCCGCAAGTAGACAATATTGTGAGAGTTGTCCAATTTAATAGCATAGCTATTCCATTGTGTCGTAAAGATGGTAAAAAGATATAACGATCAGCCAAGAGCATAGAATGCGTTCATTATCATTAGTAGATTCTTCATCATTTCTCTTGACTGACACAGATGAAAAGTTTTATTTTCATAACGTTACAGTAGAATTGAAATTGACAATGACTGCATCCTTGCTTATTATAAAATTTGACCACATGCACGCTTTCTTCAATTGATACTTCATCGTCGACAATTTACTCGGAGGAGTTAAAACAAGTCTCTAAGTGGTTGGTTTTTCATAAAACAATCCTGTTTTTCTGAAGTATCTCCAGATAGCAATCTCTTTTAACAATGAAGGTAATCGCCTTGTTCGCTGTAAAATCTCAACAGGTCCGTGTAAGAAGGAATTGCGTCTATTTGTAGAACAATTCCTCGTGATGTTGTCGTTTCCACAATAAGATCTCTATCTCGATTCGCCATTGTCTAATTAGATTATCGTTAGTTGATTTATGGGAATCTGGAGCCCTTGTGTTTATTTAACCGCGTTTCATATTTTCCACTACGAAATTCGATATCTTATAAAAGTATTTTTATTATGTAATAAATAATTTCCCTTTCGTTTTCCTTATATTGTGGTTTGTAAATGAAGCATTTACATTGTGGTTATTTTTATAACAAATCAAGATGGATTAGTTGTTTACTTTGTCAGAAACCAGCAAATTTGTATTAAATAAATAGGTATGCTAGCAATTGTAAAGGCAAACATGCTAATCATAATTTTGTGGCATGTTTTAATTTGCACCGGGGACTATTTTAAAACTTCCATGATAATTTGCCTTTGAAACTAATTAAACAGATCGTTATAAATGCAATGTGCAATTTATGTTGTTTTTTTTACATTTAATCAACGCCAAATCGTTTTCACTTTCACAAAAAAACGTCGAAAGGCTTTCGCGTAGTTTCTTTAGCATTCTTTATCAGCCATGTTGCCTATCTTATTAAGCATTGACTTTTTAACAAATCTGTTAGTAGCCGTTTTTTGATTGTATAGCGAGACTTTATAAAAGTTAGCTTTTACTACAAGAAATAAATATCACGAATTTCAACAGGGTTCTCTGTCTTAGACAATTACAGAAAGATTTACCTCCAAGATGATTTTTCAAAACACCTTTGTAGGAATTATATAGATGTACAGTGTTCTGTATTGAACTATATAGATACTGATTTGCTTTTGATAAATATTTTTTGCTGAACTTTAATTTGCGCTATTGCTATTGAATGCTAAGTATTGATAATTCATAACAAAACAAAATCGAGCAATTGTGAAATCTACATTGACGGAAGAGAGGAAAAAATCACCAGTGTCGCCGGAGACGGAACCGAGCGTTTTTCTATTTGGGTAGCTATTTAAAATACGTGTTCCACAGTAAATTAAGAGCTATTAACGTTAACATTAAGTGATAACGTCAAGCGTTGATGTTAAGTGACAGAAATAGTAAGTTTGTCAAAAAAATTAGAAGGTTCAATTTTTAGTCTATCGTTTAAATAAATAACTCCAAATGACACTAAATGATAACTCCAAATATCCTGGTACTGTTGTAGCAAAGACGCTTCTTGTTGTACACGTACTGATGATATCATGTAAAAACAATTGTCATCAGGTCAAGATTGAATTAAAATGCATTTTCTAATTCCCAGTTTTAATTACGCTTAAAATTATTGCCCAAATCTATGTTAGTAACGACCTGTTAAGTGATCGAATAGCCTAGCATAACTTTCGCAATAAAATACAAAAATAAATTTTGAATGTTTAGTAAACTTCGCCGCAATCTTAGCAACACAATAGTTCTTCGCTTATCGTTTAACTATTTATAGTGAAACTTAGTAAGTCAGCGCTAATGCGAAATGTTTCGTTCGATTCGTTACGGTCTGCGGGAGTTATTTTAGTATTCGTCGCGAAAAAATCCGTCACTCGTAATAATACAATGTTTATCTCTATTTGGTTTATATCCGTTATTCGTTATGGCTTCATCGACGACGGCGTTCTTTTAAATTTCTAAAACGTCCAGTTCTTTAGAAACTTCCTGTTTTTTAATTTGCCGTCTAAATTTGTTTGATATCCGTTTTATGAGTGTTGCATAACATTTATTTGGTGTTTTACTTTGCTATTCTATGTTTATGATTTGTTACATATCATTTGCTGTTTATTCATATTCGAAAGTGTTGTGTTATAGTGATACCTGAACGATTCGTTTTGAGATAGATGACTTCCTTGGTCGTGTTTATTGCAAGCGCCACTGCCGGCCAAAGGTCTTGTTTTCAAATTCCCGGTTGAGTACTGAGGATTTTTCAGTAAAAGTTCGGAGTCTGGATATGTGCCCGGATAGCATAGTGGGACATACACGTTACTGGTGAAACGTAGGAGTGTATTACTCCTCTACCTACCTCTTTGGGGATTATTGGCGTGATGTTACGTAGTTTTGAATAACTAAGGTTTTATTTTGAAACTTTAAGATATTTACTTTAATATCCTGTACGGTATACGCTCGCTCTACGGATATACATATGTAGATGTTTAAATAAATGTTCCCATTCTTAATACCTCGTTATATTTAATTTTGAAGGGAAACATTGCCACAAGTTAAGTAGATGCAAATCTAATTATAATATTGTCCTTCATTCAAGTTGGTTACGTTCTAACACTTCAAAGGATGAATGTAGCCTTTTAAATATTAAAGACAAGGCGACAGCTCCACCTTCAAAAGCTCGTGATTATAACGTAATGAAAGTAAAATTACCCTTCTGCTCTACGAGTAAACATTTATTAGGCTTTGAATGACGACCGTTAGATAATTTATAGTTCCTTACTGTACCCTGCTTTATGCTACTTTTATTTATTTTAATTACAAAACGGCAGTATTTCAATTTTAACACATGACCCAGGTGAAATCAATCTCGTCTTAGAAAATATTCTTATTTCGTCTGTTTGAAATTCGTCACAAATTTGAAAATATATTTTCTAATAAAATTGTGATATATATATATATATATATATATATATATATATGTAAAACTTTTATCAATTTTTTATACTTACTTTCCGAAGAAAATGCGCAGTGATAGATCGCTTTTATTGACTAATCGTCGTTTTTATTTTTAATAAAAATTAGCACTCTTATAATAACGTTCTCTGAAAAGTCTATTATAGCTCCGTCGCAGCTTGCATCATCTGTGACGCGGGTGATTAAAAAAGTCGCACCAAGATGACGCCGAGCTAGAATGTCAGACGTTCAACGGGGCGGTATTAATGCGACCTAACCGAGTATGTAAACAACCACCCAGTTATTTTGTTATTGTCATTATATCGGCACTATAGGACTCTTATGGAATAGGCAGAGATAATGGAGTGTCAAACACCCTTAGATACCTGAAGCGCTTCTTCTAAATTCCGATAATTAATTTACTAAAGACATAATTATGTTGCACTGTTTTCAAATTTTCAAATTCAAATATCATTTATTCAAAATTTGTTCATTACAACACTTTTTGTACGTCAACATGAAACTACCACCGCTTCGGAAAATGCTTCGCTATGGAGAAGAAGCG
>DWFO01003762.1:0-11973 GCA_018246595.1 Mimoniades nurscia nurscia
TTCCATCGTGGGACTTAAAAGTACCTGGTGAAACGTGGGAATGTTCTACATTCCTCTGCCTACCTCTTTGAGGATTACAGACGTGAAATTACTTTTTTTTTGTCTGTTTTATGTTTCGTAAGAAAAATTCTTTTTTGATAGATAGTTTTCCTTGAGAACTAGTCTTTACGCTTATTCTAGCTTCTAATCTATAGGATACATGGTACTCGCTCTTGTTATTCTCAGACTGGCTGGAAAATAATCTAATTTCCTCAGCCAAAGTTATGAGCGCTCCTGAACTCGCGTTCGGCTTATGCAGCAAATATTATAACAGTTTTGCATACGATAATTGCTCTATTTTACTGCTTTGTTTGATACAGTTGTCATGGAATAGTGTTTAATTCTATTTTTTAATGTTCAATAATTTGGTGCTTGACCGCCTAGTTCTTTGTGTTGGTTGAAAACGCGACTGTTAATCAAGAAGTCCTGGTTTCAAATCCCGTGTCGGTCAATTTAGAGTTTATAGTATTGGCTCGAGGTCTGGATATGTGCCCGGTGCATGGTAATCTAGGTCTTCAACTATTCCATACTGGGACGTAAACGTGACTCGTAAAACGTGGGAGTGTATTATACTCCTCTGCTTACCTCTTCAAGGATTACAAGCGCTATGTTACGTGTTACATATTTTATATGGTACTATCTATGATTAATAGCGCGTCGTTATAATTTCATTGCATTTTCAAGGGTCGTACATCTAATTAACGTTTCAATAAACAGACGTAGCTCTCGCTTTGTCTCAAAGCAATTAACGAATTTAATTAATGGTAAATTAATGAGAAAGCTTTGTGCGTGCGTATACGGTATTAGAATATCTGAAACGTATACGTTAATGCATGAAACGAAACTTGTCGACTCGTACATACTACCATTATTTGTTACGTCAGCCCTTTGCAATGTACGAGTAACATTAAGTTAAAAATAATGGCTGAATAAATGTAATTAAAAGTGAGAATAATTACTCAAACTAATTTACGTATACCTAAAGTATATATCTAAAGTATACTCGTCCTTGTATTTATAATGCTAAATGTAACATATTAAATTATTGTGAGATTTATATGTAGAATTACACTGGTAATATATGTTGAGTCACATTGAAGCATGAAATGAAGGCTTAGTGCCCCGAGCTCGTAGCACCGTAGCACGTGAAGCTACGCTACGTTACGCTCATGAGACTGTGACGTATCGTAAAATAATGAGTGACATTATTTTTCGTTACGTAACATAATTTTACATCTATTTACATTAGTATCTACGAAACATAACTTCATGCCTGTATTTCCCGATGTAGTAGGCAGAGTGTAGTACACTTCTATTTTTCACATTATGCTATACTCAATAGAATAGTATTTATTCATAAGATTAAACTCCATACAGGCTAACTAACGTATGTTTAATAATTAACGTATGTATAATAACTAATGTATATATAATAACTAACGTATGCATAATAACTAACGTATGTATAATAACTAACGTATGTATAATAACTAACGTATGTATAATAACTAACGTATGTATAATAACTAACGTATATATAATAACTAACGTATGTATAATAACTAACATGTCAACTGTTTCGGAATTATTCGAGATCCTATTTCATTAGCACCCGCAGATCGTAGAGAGGTTACTGCGGAGAATTTGAACTCAGGAAGATATATTTAAGTCTACGTCTACTTTAGGAGTCTACATTAGGAGTATTTCTTTGTGTTTTAAATGATATTTTGGGAGAGTAATCCAAAAAGTTAACAATTTGATATATATTAATGCCAATCGATAGGACCTTGCTTCAAGTACTCGACCAATCTAATAGTGTTAAAATCTGTAATAGAAGCTCAAAGTCTGGATTTGTCTATACTGCAACATGGGAATAAGCTGACCACTCATTCTATGATGTGACGGAAACCTAACTGGTGGGAGTGTACTAGACTCCTCTGCCTTAATGTTATGTTTATACATGGGTTACATGCGTAAAATTTTCAACTTTAAAGCTCTTACGTAATCATATACCTACGGAATTCGGGAATTTTCATTTTTTTTTAATTTCACTCTACATAATAATAATACTGGTATATTATAAGTCGTTGAGAATATTTAAGGGTGCGCTACACTGATACGGCGCGATTGCTACGAATGTCACGTTTTGAGTGTACGTCATTGTGTTGTACTTGGAGTTGGTCGTATATTATAGTTAACACTAGGAGCGTGGCTTTTTTATTGCTGTCAAAGAATTATATTGTTTATGAGCCTTTCATCTGTATTGCTATTTGTCTCCATTAATGAGATAGTAAAAATGTATTCTAATACTAGCATGTCATATTATTCGTTTAACAAAAAGATATTGTAGCGTTTCGTTAAAATAGAAACTAAAATTAATACTTTTGAACTTATGTTCAATTATTGACTGGCTTGTTTGTTCAGCCTGAGAGTCGAGCCGAAGGTTATTGGTTCGATTCTCACCGACGGCGACGACAGACAGTCTTGTAACGAGCACAAGTCTTTGTTCTAACTGGTTGTTGAATGATGGTGTTGGCTAGTAGATAACATGTGTTTAATAATTTTCATATTATGTAAGTTCATCACTTGTTGCATTGCATAGGTTCAGCTTACATTTAATTTAAATGAGAGAATCTATTGCATGTTGTGGATGAAGGAATGGAAGCATATAAGCTGGTAAAACGTAAAATGAAAGTATTTAATGAAAAATGAGACTATTCAAGGGAGGTGAAAAAACAAATGAACCGATAAAAAAGTAATCAACGAAACAAGTTCAATAATCAATCGGCAACGAAGTTGTTATCAACCTGCATCGATCGTAATTTAACCTTCAGCATTGAACTGTCTAGAAACTTTTGGAATCACACCATATAAAGTCAGAAGTACAACTTGACGGCGGCGAGAGAATTTGACGTTCTCGTCTAAACGATACGACTTGTTCAGTATCGGCTTTAAACTTTACGTCACCGTTTTGTTTTATTGTAGTCTAATTTTATTCTGATGTCGATATTCTGAATAATGCTTCTGTTAAAACTTAAGTAAAACAGTAATTTGCCAATGGTTAAAAAATAGTAAAAAAATAGTGAACTTGTTGTATAAATAGGGGTGATTATGATTAACACAGTATCACGCCTATATTTTCCCGAAGGGATGCGCAGAGGGACTATTGCATCCGCGATTTCCTAGTCATGTCGTACATTCCAACATGAAGAACAGGTGTACCTGTTACCGTTCATCTGGCACAAATTCGGACTTCCGTCTAGTACTGGGATATTTAAATTTATAACAATACTACTTTGTTCGGCCCAAGGATCGAACCCAGGACCTTTTGACTTGTAACCATTTGACAAAAGAGACAGTATTTAAGTATTAAGCTTGATACATGGGCTGTTGTTGATTTGTTCACCAATGCAATTTGCTATTCACTTTATCGTACCTTTATGGGTAGACATTAGCCATGTGCTCATTATATCAATTATTTAAATGTATATGTCAACATTCAGTAATCTTATCTACAGTCAACATACGTAATCCACTTTAATCTCTGAAGTGGTGGACAGAGGAGTGTAATACTATCCCACGTTTCACTAGTTGCGCTAACATGCCCTTAGTGAACAAAGAATGACCCTATTACCATATATATACCAGGCAAAAATCTAGACCCCGAGTATCTACTAGATAGTAAGACTAGATAAATTTTATGTTACAAATTTCCAATAGTACCCGACCCGGAATTTGAACAGGATCAGAATTATACATACATATACATATTAGACAGTACAAGTATATAAATATATAATATATAAGTATAAGTATAATTATACATATAAGACAGTACAGTCGCGTTTACAATCACTTCATCAATGAGGCAGTAAAATTTATATATGTATTTTAAACGATTAAAGGTTTTCAATTCGTCTGGTAGCAAGTGTACAGTGTAACACATAATTTAATAGTTTTTCGCTTTTCACAGTCCCGAAAGAGATTCTCATATCAATATAAACCTAACAAACTCTATATCATGAAAAGAGAAACAGGAGTTGCGAAAAAAAAATTTTAAAATCTTCCAACTGCCTTAGTAGGTATACAATATTTTTAACTTTATCGGTATAAACATTTTTTTGTTTTGAAAACGAATTGGGTGTAACTTTTCAGGCGATAAATAGTTTTATATTGAGTTCCGATTGTCATTGTTCTATCAATTTTTATTGACTATTAAAACAGTATTGAGATGTTGTTTAAAATTTCAACCAAATATTTTATTTTTGTCCTGACGAACTCTACAGTAGATTCTGCATCTATTTCAAGAGACGCTTGTCATGTTTTTTAAACAAAGATTTATTTAATTTAAGATTATGTAAAGGTAAATTTTCTATGAGCTAAAGCAAACATTTATATTGAAATACATATCTGAATTCGCTTTAGATCAACCGGAACCGCTCTGAGACGATAATAATGGGTGCGGATTCAACGGCGTTCGTAACTGGTACACGAAACCGGAAGTTTGTCTAGATATCATTATGTACACGAATCAGTCATTTAAATAAATGTTTTGAGTCATATATTACACGATGTTTATATGTACATATATGAAATTAAATAGATTATGTTAAATATGAAATCCTGTGACTGCACTAGAGCTCACTAATATAGTAATTTCAGACTTCAAGATTAGGCAGACAGCCGTATGCATACTATAAAACGGATTGCAATGTAACCCCGAAGCGAAACACCAAAAGTACGAGTACGTGGACTATATGACGTCACACATTTTTTATGGTGATGATAATCACGAAGGAAAATAACAGCCATATATCTATAATAAATTGTATACATAATAAAACATGAGTAAATAAAAAACAGATATTTAATTCTATCTCGCAGTTAGCCATTAAATGCGAAAAAATTGGGAGCAATCAGTTTTTGCCTTCCACCTCTAAACTAATTACCGGACCGACCGATCTGACTGGAGGCGCTTCGTGGTGGGAGCAAAAAAGCAAGATTAATTGGCGAATAAATAGCCAATTTAGTACGGTACAGCGTGTGTTCATACTTCTATAATTAATATGTACTTGTACATTTTCATGTATTATCTTAATAAGCTTTTTACGAGGTAGATGCTTCAGTATATTTACCATTATAACAACCAATACATTTTTTATTTCACACTATTATCAGTATAAAATAATAATATGTGAGCTGATATTAACAATCTTTGGTCACTAATTTTAATTCCATGTAATCGTATCAAGTTTTATTGTGCATAAACTTAAAGCTTTCATGTTTATTGTGCTCTTAAGCGTAGAATTTACGACATTTGAGTTACAAAGTATAACAAAGTGCACTGCGAAGATTAAAGCAAAGTAAATATGAACGTAATTTTCATTGTCCAACCTTGCACACTTGGTTTTCATTATTGAATTTTTTACTTTTTATTATTAACATAAGTGTTAGCAACTTTACTGATTAACTGACTTACTGAATATTAAGATTCACGTATAATTTTTTTTTATGTCACACTTTTTAAATTATGTATATGTAAATATTACGTATTATTGCTTAAGAAACATCTTTAGCATTAATGTAAACATTCAAATAGAAGTTATTAAATCAAATTTAATTAAATTTTCATCTTTTGTCGAAATTTTGGCAGGTCAAGTGCTATTGCTATATTATATTACTATATTATTATATTGCTATATTATATTACTGTGCCTTAATGAAGGCAGTAAACGGAATGTCAAAACATAATAATTCGTGGTCAAAGTCAATTAAAGTTAAACAAAAGAGTAGCGCAATGTTAAATAGTTTGGATAACTTTCAGTTTACTTAATATGAAGAATAATTGTAGCTCCTTATGACTTAATATATAATTGAAATTTCGAGAACATTCTATTCAAGAAAAACTTAATTAAGAAAAGCTTTTCTTGCCTGATTTGCTTTGTACATATTCTTTGTTCGTAGTATTTTAATCAACGTTAAAACAATTTCTCGAGTAGCTGTAAAGCTATTGGGAGCAATAATGAAATCTTGAATTTGGCATACGAGTATGTTATACATAACTATTTATTTCAGAAAGATAAATAGTACATAGTTGTGAGTATTGTTATATCTAGATTTAAAAAAACAATCATAGATCCCAATATAACAAGATTTCATTATTAAAGTTTTCGTGAGATATACATGTACAAATATTTTGCTGCCTTGTTTATTTTTCTATGATAATTCATGGAGTCCTCGTCGCTGCAGCGCGGCCATTGGCAGGAACTACCGGCCATAAAGAAGATCCTGGAATATATCCAAAATTAGCCCAGTTATCTCGAATAACTTATTCGGAATAAGCATGAGTGAATTAAGACGGCGCATCTATTGTATCCTGTAAAATAGTAATAAATATCGTCGTTAATTTATTATTTTATAATCACGCAGAGTCGAGAGGCAAATACCACTATATTTACAGATGTACTTTGATTCTCCTATATTTATCACTCTGTTCATGTGGGCACACCGATTTCGGAATTTCCTGACCCCCATCAGTTAGTATTATGATCTTTTAGCCAATATTGACGAGTCTTGGACTCTCCACGTACCTATCCATTATTCCGTCACCTACCATTTTTGACATGTCTACACAATAAACTGTTATTGTATTAAGAACATATTTTCTACAACGAAAAATTTGTTTTGATTTAGGCTATTTTCACACGGCACCACGCACCGCCGCGGTACCCGGTGAACGTTGCTTTGGCTTGTTTCAAATACATTTTTAATTAATACACTGAAATTTGTTTTTGAATTTTTCAGCCACAAAAATTTTTAATTTTTTCAATAAGACAAGTTCAATTTATAGTCGTTTTAAATAGGCGTTATTACAAATTACTCTGACTCTTTCAAATAATTTCTCATCAATATTTATAAACCTTTTGCCGTAATGAAATTACGCACCCATAAATGAGAGTGGGCAAATTGAACTAATCTACTGTAATTTCGTGTCATATACAACCTTTGTACTCTTGCTAATGTCATCAGCGTTACAAAATATTTATACACACACGTAAAGTCATTCATTTGCGCCATCTGCGTATTACTGCGGCGTTGTGGCGATATTACCGTGCGTTAAACTTAATGACCACCTAGAATAAAACCCTTTTGATGCTTCTATTATGGTGTTCCAACCAAAGTGTTGTGCATGGATTTAACAACATACGGTTTATAATTCTATTACATTACGTTTCAATTGTTTCGGATGGTCCGGGTACTTAAACGCAGCGGCGGTTTAATGTTTGTATGTCAATGATCAAGCACTATTTGAACTATTAATTATTAACAATTATACATATTGTGGTCTATTATCACGAATTTTCAAAGAAAAATTCTAATCGTTTTTGAATGAATCGCTATACCAAAAATTTGTGTGTAATAATAAATTGTCTCCTTCTGATGGCAAATAGGTAAATGACTATTACCGAGGAGCGCTGTGTGAACGCACTAATTAATCATGTGTGTTAACTGTGTGTTGACGATATGTGTTATAACAAATAATAAATTACTTTTTAATCCGCTCAATATTTAAATGAATATTAAGTACGGTAGAAATACGATGTCCGCCCATATAAACTTGTAGAGTAGTAGATGCATGTCTTATTAGACGTATTCACCCTTCTACAGATAACAAAAATATTATGATTCGAACGAATGAGGAAAATGAGTGAGTGAACTAAAACAAAGTGTCTAATTTGTATGGATTACATAAATTTAATGTGCCAGTAGCGCTATTTTTTAATAATAACAAATGGATAACTCATCACACAATAGCCCAGTAACATCTGTTCGAAATGTTCGAATTTTAAACAGCTGCGAGAAATTGGACTATTTTCTTAACGAATTGTTGGAAGTTATCGTGTATATTCTCAGCGTTATTACAATTTTAATATAACAAAACAATTTTAATACCTATACTGTGGTAAATGTTAGCGTTAAGTGGATACTACAATCTCTTAGTGACATTAATCTGTATTGTACGAGTAAATGTGCTTCGAGGGTGAGCTTATAAAATAATATACATATAATGTTTATACACGTGACGATGTGACCTATTTATACGACTACAGCGTGTAAGTATACAGGGCGTTAGCGACCTAGGAATAAACGTGGAGCAGTTATTTTTTATGATGTTCAAATAACATGCGCTTACTAAAAATCATGGATTATCTTAAACTAATGCGAATAGAGCCTGCTTGTAAATATAGCTTTACGTAAAACGTAAAGCGAATAGAGACTGCTTGTAAATATAGGTTTACTGGAATGAAATGTAAATAATATATAAGAAACTTTACAAAAATAGGAAATCGACATTCATGGCATCCTGGCACGAATGTCGATATCCGAAAGAGCTAATGATTGACTATAATGGCTTTAGTTCTATTAATAATAAAAAAAATTGGTTCGTAGGGCACGAAATAGGCAAGTAAAGTGCTTGTAGTCCATAAGAGTCCAGTATATTCCAACTCACCCCACCAATATCCTTATATTTAAGTGTCTAACGCAAACAATTAACATTTTTTTTTGACGTGGGGATATGTTCATGAATATCACGGCGTCACGGGGAGACGCATATGGTTATGTCGGACTCGAACCGGCTAAAACCCCACGGTGTGCCTTCAGTGCCTTCTACCGTCTTGGATGCTTGGCCACAGGAACTTAAACTACCTCTGTAGAAAATAATAAACTATTGCCTTGTAAACAGTTGCATGTAGATTTTTACCACAGACACGTGAAAGTTTCATAAGAATAGTTCAATATTGTAAAATAAATAGATAGAAATTCTTTGACGAATTCATAATTACGTCAATAAGCGTTAATGAATATTGTTGTCGACATCATGTTTATTTCTTGGTGGTATGAACACATATATTCGTATGCATGTAACAATCTGCGTTTGTTAATAAATTTTAAACTTTCTTTAATTTGTCAGCAAGTAATTAATTATCTCTCAACGGACTGAGTCTATAAACAGTGAATCTCCGCTACGACAAGTTGTCGGAACAAAAATTAAGAATTTTAAATATCGAATTCCTATTATAACGGTTCTTTTATCCACCTAAAAGCTATTTAATAGCTTTGTTGGACTCCGCGGCTGGTACAAAAGCGACTTGCGACAACATTGTTACATACCTATTACGTTCTATATAATCTATTAGAAATCTTTTCGTAGCCCCGATCGGAATTCTGACGATGAGCAATTTACCGAAGCTGTATTTTATGTCAAATTGGACTACATATGTATAAAATTTAACTTTTAAAATTTTACTCAAACAGCTGGTAAATGTTTTATAACGAAACCGTGTTCCCGTTAAATAATATCGTTATTGTTATGTAGTTTCATTTTGACGTAGAAAAGATGTTCTGAGAAACCAATTTTGATAAATGGAATTTGAATTTAAAGTTATAATGACTTAGGCCTATTATTTTGTGCTACATTGTTTTTTTTTCTTGTTTTTTGTTTTCTGCAATTGACCAAAATGTTATTTGTCACAGATCTATTGGAGTTGTTTTTCTTTTTGTAAACGGCTTCTGCTTACATATGTGTTGATTTGTAAAGAGAACAAAGTTACATTCGTTCTTATACTCTTTTTCTCATCTTTATTTGTCACTGCGCTACATTTTTATATTGGTCTCACAAGATAAACGCTTTGATAACGTTACTTATTTGACGAGTGCTCAGCAACACAAGCAGCGGTGTGAATCTAAGAGTAGATATGCAACCTTTACTGTGATAAACAATTCATTTATGTGCAACATAGGAGAACGGATGTAACATACATCTTGATGAATACCGCCATACTCTTTGTTTTAATAAATCCACTAGAGTACCTCACTTCACGTTGAAGTCTCTATCGTTAGATATCGTTACGCTGTGTTAAAATGTTACGGAAGCGTGAATTTGAATTGCAAAGGCGACTCCTGAAATATTTCCGTTGCTGTAATTCGTCGGAATAAGTGTATTTTCTTTTAATAATATAGTTCTGTTATATACACCTCTAGTTACGAGTTGCACAAAAACGGAATAAATAAATTTCTTATGCGACATGTCCTGAATTATTTTATTAACACGAAAAAATGAAGAATTAAGAACATGTTTATTCGCGGAATTCGAACCATATCAGCTCATAGGTATAAAAGAACATTATGTGAATTCAAATGATATAAAACATGCATATTAAAATAATAAATATAAAGAGAAAAGAACTTAAAAGGCATAATTGCTAAATACCCAGTTGTGGTGTAACAAAAGGTTACGAAAAGGATTGAAGTCAAGGAATATTAGAGATTTGAATCAGGTTATAAATTCAGTGGAGTAGCTCTGCATTTGATCTCTTCACGCGGGATTTCACCCCCGTCCAGATAGTTCGACCGAACAGGGGCTTGTTGTATTCTTTTGTTTTATTTGAATAAATCATTCGTATATATTTTCTTGATGTTGAATTTTCTATACTTGAATAAAATGGTAAAGCACCTATTCAAAGGATTCACAGTGAGACTATGAACTGCGGCTTTGCGAATATAGCACAGTAATCTTCTTAGTATTTTTATTGTTGGACTATTAGATAGTTTATTTGCGTCTTTATTTAGAGTCTTTAACATATTTGAAAAAGATTTTAAAATGAGTGGGTATAGAAATATTTCTTGACACTTAAAATCATTACACATAGTAATTATTGTCAATTATGCTCCAAAAATGGTAAGGAGGCAAACTAAAAAAACTAAAAATTCAAATAAAAATACATTCCTATACGCCAGAAAGATATGATTGATTGAAAAGGATTTGAATTAGGAATGTTAGTATGTATTTCTTTTCTATCAATATAGTTATTGTTTTGTGGCTTGTGTGAATAAGGCAATGGAACTTTTAAAACTGAAAACTTATAGAAAAACTTATTAGAAAAGCTACACACACTTTATATCTCTTCAGAAAATCTAAAGAAGAAAAGAAAACATAGAAGGATTTTACATAAAATCGGGTTTATTGTCAGCTCGATTTTGTTATTTTCAGGTATTCGAAATCCAAATAAGACCAAGTAGTCAGTTACTCTGATTGCGTTTTAGGTTCAGAGATCTGTCCTGAATGTAAATTGTTGTTTACATAATAATTTAGTCTAAGAAGGTATTCAATCTTAGATTCTATTTCAGAATAATCGAAATAAGAGTAAGTTCATAGTACATTTTGTGATTTATATTACAGAGTCGTGTGTACAGAAGGCCAGTACAGAATTATGAAAAAATTTAAAGTTTATAAAATTTGTCTATGTCGGCCCAGGGATATTTGACATAGGGTAAAAGCCGTATAGTTGCCTCGAAGGGATACTTGCCTCAGTTTCGAATGCACTATGTTAGGCTTGTTGATTGTGTTAGTGCTTGATTATAATCGAAAGTGAATCCCGCGCAGTCCTTAGGGCCACATAAGCCGTTCGATTAGGTGGACGTGTTTTCTTCGTGTAAGCAAAAATGTTCCGCGGCGAAACTTTGACAAAGGTTGAAATGATATTGGTAAGAAATCACTATTGAATACTTTTTTTACTGATTGAGATTTCAGTTTAATTTTTGTTTCTTTGCATGAAGTAGGTATTAAATAACTCTGTTTATTAGGTTTTATTATTCAATTGTTTTAATGTATTTCGCAAATAGAAAGGGCAAGTATCCGTATGAAAAAGGATAGTTGCCCTAGTGAATTTTGCGGATAGTTGCTCCAGGGCCAACTATTATTTTTTCTCTTCTTTTACTATATTTTGTCCTAAATAAAATTAATATCGTATCTTCTTGATAACAATCTTCTTGATAACAATCTTCTTGATAACACTCTTCTTGATAACAATCTTCTTGATAACAATCTTCTTGATAACAATCTTCTTGATAACAATCTTCTTGATAACAATC
>DWFO01003763.1:0-11972 GCA_018246595.1 Mimoniades nurscia nurscia
AGTGCCCGACCCGGGAATCGAACCCAGGACCTCCTGTTCGGCAGTCGCACTTGCAACCAACACGACCAACGAGGCAGTTGTAATGTTCATTGACAATAATATCTTCGCACAACTCATATACGAGCACAGTTTCCGGACTCTAAACTACCTAAAGCCTGATCTACGCTTACTAGACAGAGACATTTCTAAATATATTATCATGTACACGGTTTTACATCCAGATAGAGAACAAAGATATATGATTATCGTACAAAAAATTTATCCTGGCTGGAAATCGTACCTGCAACTTTCTGTGTAGTAATAATTTTTTCTAACCACTGTACGAAAAACCCCGCCCAGCTCAGTCTTTAATGAACTCCGATATGTATTTTTACGCAGTAGAACCAAGAAAAGCAGCAGAAGTTAAAAATAAACGTAACCAAGCAAGAGCTTGATGCACTTTACGAAGTTTTCTCCACCAACGTCGATCTTATCTCGAATCAAAGATAGCTTGCAGCTGCTTCAAATTGCAACTCTAAAGTTAAATACAATTTGATTCCCTAAGGACAGTCTTGCAGCTGAATAGAAAACGATTCCTTGTATTGAATATTATACTGGTACGTTTATAAAAAGTGGTGCTAAACTTACAAAACGCAGTTTTATATTATTTTTCTAATTTATCTAAGTCATACTCGACATTTTTGTGAAATGTAAAATAGTAATAAATCGACCTTGTAAAGTATAACTCGGGCAATCTAAATCAAAAAGTGACTTATCGTATGTATTTTAATTTCCTATAAACTCAACAACATTTTGTACATTACATATAATTATAATTCAAATAGTACTTTCAAAGGCTCCCTTTCGTAATTACATATGTGAACGCAGCATTACGATCCTCATACACTTCCGCTAGGTTTTCGTTGATTGTACAGAATACGTTTATTGTTACGACAACCAAATACAAAAAGTAATATGACTGTAAGGACGCTCTCCATTTGTCTCGGCTCATATAATTTTATTTACATCTCTGTACGGGTCTCGACGATATTGCAAGAGATCCGAGTGATCCCAAGATCTACGAAAATTTCGCTGCCGCCGTATTCATGCAACTATTGTTTTGTTACCCAACACACAAAGGATGCTGAAATTACCTAGTACGATGTATATAACTCGTATACAATATAATGCAAATAAATCTTGAATAATTTATATAAAAGTCTATAAGTATAAACAGTATATATGGATAAAAAATTTGGTAAAAAGGTCTGAGTACCTCGATGGTTACTAAGTCAGTTGCAATAATTGGTAGTAAATAATATATTAAAAATAATAATATTCATTGTTTGTATTTAAGGAATAAACCACGCATATTAACGCAACCACGTCACACTCATGCAATACACAGCGTAGGCGCACTGAAAAACAATACCACCAACAAAATCATCATATTAAATTATCTTTTCATTGCGTCGTATTACTGAATTCGCTGGCGTAGTAATATAATTCACATCTCCCTAGTGTCGGAGTGACAAAAAACAGAAGAACAACAACGAAACACATCGGCATGTGACAGCAGCAAAAGTTTTGCCTTCATCAAATATGTTATAGAATACTCATTATTACATTTAATTATGTCTTTGAATTTACGTTTTAAGTTTACATCTAAATGCACGTCTCATCTAAAAGAACGCTTTGCTAATAGTAAAACAATTTAGACCTTCCACGTGACTCTAGACAAAATGTTGCTCTGAGAGCCACAAGTTATAGAAATATTCGTTCCTATGTCACATTTACCGCCTGCTTGCTTTGGCACAACTTCGCCATATACATATGAAGCTATTTCACAAATATGTTTCCAATATCCCTTCAATAATAAGTACGATATCGAAGGCTATTTTTACCAAAAACTTCAATGTCATTACTAATCATCAATGGCTAACAACATTTAATACATACATACACTACAGTAATAAATCTAAAATATCAATAAACATGCTTCATGAATAGAATACTGCAATACAAAAATAAAATTAATGGCAAAAATTCATTAAACAACGATACCTGATATAACAAATAGTTAAACCCGTCATAAGCAAAATACTTTACGTATATAGATAGAGTCAGAAGACAAAGACGAAATAAAAGGACCAAAAGTGATATGTATATTAGATACAGACTAATATATTATTCATTATTGTATTGATACACTTAAAGATCATTCAATATACATATCTAAATGTACATATAAACACTATATTGAAATGGGTCCTGAGTGTACATATATCCTCCGGCCTTTTTCTCTTGGTCCACAACAATTATGATATGTACAAGGCCAATGTGGGTAACAATTTGCATTAACATAGTGACAACGTTACGTGTGATAAAATAAGAAACGAAACATCACGCGTGTAATCCCCGTAGAGGTAGACAGAGCAGTACACTCCCACGGTTCACATGTTACACTTACGTCCCGTCATGGAACAGTTGACGGGCGTGTTGCCATACACCGTGCACAAATACAAACTCCGAGCCACTAATAGAAATTTTAACAAGAATATCTAAGTTACAAAATCCAATAGAATATGGCCCGGGAATCGAACACAACCCCTATTGACCAGCAGTCGCATTTGCAACTGCTCGACCAGCGAGGCGGTCAGTCTATAAAATAAGTTTTAAAGTATAACATGCATCTATAGTCAAACAATCTAAGCAATCAATGAATTTCAAAAGCCGAAACGGAAATTATTTACATTTTAATAACCCCGTCGGCCAATATCAGCCATACGAATGTTCAATTATATTATATGCGCACTAATTAATTGCATGCACAAATTCATTTAAAACGGTGTTTTCACTTTGGTAATATAAACAGTGAACGTGGCCCGACTACATTTTCATATGAAAATGGACGATAAATTATAATTCAATAGTCGAAATAAGTCTGTTCTTGTGAATATTTAACACGAGTGTGATATACATATGTATGTATAATGTGAAATATATAGCGTAAATGACGTTAACTTATTTATAATAATCTGCTAAGGAAAAATCCCAAAAGCAAGAATACACAAGGAATATCATATTCGATTGCAACAACCCACCACTAAGCTGTATGGTAGCATATAAGCTAACTCCGTTCTGAATAAAATATACATGGGAACATGTAAGAAAGATTTTTTTTTAACTGAAGCTCTCAGTCACTGACCACCATATAGTAACTGGCCATCGCCGACTATGAATATGTGCAACATTAGTCATCTCAAGGAGTTCCCGTTTATTATTAAATACCTAGTTTTGAAACAACTGGACAATCAAATGACAAGATATTAAATTGAACGAAAAGTAACTTTATTGATATAAGCGATAGATATATTTTACTATGAGAGAAATCGTATTAGCGCGTTGAACAAATAGACAATACGCCAAAATAGTTGGCAGTGTACACCGTCATGGTTTCATGTCACTGCATTAATGTGCTCTGCGGTCCCCAAGCCCTATGCCCATCGGTGGACTTAGACAAACTGACGATGATGATGAATGTATAATAATTTGTTTCGATTTTTTTTAATATTACTTGCTGTGTTTGTACACACAGTCCTACAAAAAGGATTTTCAGAATTTTTATCTACTTGTTATTCTCACACCGCATATGTAGTAAAGAATTGTCCTAAAAGAAATTTGGTGACATGATAACTTATTACTGATCTCAAGATATATCTAGAGGACAATATTTACAGCGTAAAGTTCCCTAACTTCTACTACAGCGCAAACAAAACCTTTGTCAACAAGAAGCGGATAGTATAGTCATAAATTTAAAAAGCCTTTACAAATGTATTCTGTTTTTATTGCTAAGTATATTTTCCATCCAAATGCAAGCCAATTCAAAAACATTTTGATTTTTATTACAAATTTTTATTGAATTAAACCATAAAAATTATATTATATAATCTACGCAATACGGTGGTCTTGTAACAAGGGTACGCTGTTTAATTCACGTTTCCTTTTGATTTTATCAACGGTGATCATTCGTGCTACGAATTTATCTACAAAGATAGCTAGGACATCGGAAGCGTCCGCAACAATAGCGTTTAAAAGCCAGCAATCGACATGTTTCCTCCACCAGTTCAAGGTTTACACTATTACCTACATATGTATGTATTTATCCACAAACAAAACTGACTAGCGGATAAAACTGACGATTAAAAACGGATACGCGGCACGATGTAAGAATATAAATATTAAATAAAATACTAATGTTAAATGTTATCAATTTATTTACTTAATATTAATGTTGAGCTTGAAATAAGTACGTATTTAATACCAAGCTAGAGTCCAATGTTTAACGTAACCTTTACTATGCTCATTGTCAATGTAACGTGAAGAGAATATAGAAAGAAAGAAAGAAAGAAAGGATTCATTTATTTTTGGCTTACATTGCCCTTATTAACAATTAACAATTGACTTATTAACAAGAGGTAAGTATGATAACTTAAAAAATAAAATAAAAGTGATAAAAATTAATAGTAGTAATAAAACAAAAATAAAAATTTGATACGTAATGCAAAATTACTATTAGGTGGAGCAACACTAAGCCGCTAAAGTTGGGACTCAGCGATTGCCGATTTACATTTTTTTGATTCCAGAAGAGCCGTCACGTTAGGTTCGGTTGTTTAGTGGTTACATTTCTGTTGACAGCTACAGCCATGCCTCGCTGTAGTAACGTTGAGTAAAATGAAAAACGAGGGCTCTCATCGCAACATAAGGTCATGTGCTGTTGAGGCGGCTCGCGGCAAGGAGAGTTATGTCAACATGATCCTTACGACGCAGCTCAGCAAGCGCGGCAGCCGTGCGGCACTGTGCGGCGCTGTGCGTCGCTGTGCTGCGCTGTGCTGCGCTGTGCGGTGGCGCGGCGCTTGGAACACTCGCCATTACAATAGCACATTGCCACCCGCAACGATGTAACGAAACTTGCACCATTTAATACAATCTGTTGACTTGTGGAGGCAACTTGCTTTTGCTGACGTACGGCGTACGCCAGGCGCCCACCGCCCTTCTCATACGTTGACATAATAATGAGATGAGACACTATTTGCTTACTGAAAAACAACTATATACAGAACTAATCAACCAATGAAAAACATTCCATTTATATAATGCGATTAATTCAGAATGTTCCTTCTAAAGTAAGATAAAAGAACAGTAAAGATTTTAAATGTGTCGTTTGGCAACAATAATATTAACAGTGTGGTGTATTGGCATAGTTTGTTGAAGAACAATACCTACACATGTGACAACAGTACAACGAAGAGAAAAACAATACACTTGAATGGCAACATGTCTGGATGGATGGTCCGTCTACTTGTGGGCAGTCGCGCGCGACTCACGTGCCCGAGGGAGTTTGTTTGTTGCTGCGTTGAAGGTACTAATAACGAGTTCACGTATCGGAGCACGCTTCAACACCGTACACATCGGGGTGCGGCCGAGCCGCCGAGCCCGCCGCCGCCGCTGGCAGTCACGTGGACATCCTGCGCTGAGCTGGTTCACGCGATACATTCCAAACGAACGCTGCCTTTATTATTATTGTTAGTTTATTGTACTGTTCCATTCGTGGTTGTACTGCACAAACTTTTGCCTACATCTACATAGTTCTTAAATTCTCTTTTGTTTAGCGCGTTCGAGTGGACATTTCAATAATTGATTAGGATATTTGTGTTGGGGAGTTCCATTTGTACCGTGTTCATATTGAGCAGTGTCGTGGCGTAGCGCGGCGCATGCTGACTGTGCTCAAGACCTGGGAGGCAGTGTTGCGCACGCTCGCGGGACCGGGCGCGGACGAAAGTAATATTTCGTTCTGAGTGTCGAAGCTTGAGGTTTAATGTGTGTGGTGTTTGTGCTTATTACTATTAAAATAAATTGTCGTCCCTATCTATATAACATTTACAGAGGATGTTCCAAGTATCATGTATTGATAATGTGATTGTTTCTTAGACATAATAAGTAAAATACGGACAACTGTCGCTCGCCATGCGCCATGCGTGCCATGCGGACGTAGAGCCGGGACCAAACTTACTGTTGCTTTCTTTTCGCAGATGAAAGGGAGGACGTGCAAAAGAAAACGTTTGCAAAATGGATAAATTCCCAACTAGCGAAGGTAACGTAACATATGTAGGGAAGTCTTGTTATGGTTCCGTAAACAGCTGCTTTAAATAACGCGGTGACCTATAACGGTAGTTTATCTATACTTCTATACTAATATTATAAAGAGGAAAACGTTGTTTGTTTGTTTGGTTGTAATGAATAGGCTCAAAAACTACTGGACCGATTTTAAAAATTCTTTCACCATTCGAAAGCTACATTATTCACGAGTAACATAGGCTATATTTTATTTTGGAAAAAATAGGGTTCCGTAAGATATTTCAGAACAGTTACTTATTTTGCGTAAGCTGTCTAAACTTTATAAGATATAACCATAAAATGTTCTCATTAATTGTAGATCTTATAAATATCTACAAAAAAGTTCGCGACACACTATTCTACCTATTTATGTCGAATGAGGCATAATAACCATTTTTTTATTTTAAAATCTTGATTTTTTTTTGGACTACATTTAAACGTGTTAATTTTACTCATACTATTAATCCTTATCAAAAGAAGTTATTTCATCACTAAGTACATTTTATGTAGATAATTTTTGGTCTTTGAATAATCCACGCAGGCGGAGCCGCGGGCGACCGCTAGTATAATAAATGTACGAATATTATTATATGTATTTTATGAACACCTTATATAAGGATTCTATATGTGGAGGTTTCATAAAATAACTGATTAGTTACTTTGCTGTATTTTTGTTTTCGTCTAGCTATTTTATTTTATTATTTGAGTCGTATAGAATCAAAGTCGGCAATCTGTCAAATTTTACAAAAATGAGTTATTGATATGGCCGTTTAGAGAATTCAAATTAACGATAAATACTTTTCTCAATCTATAACAAATGCAGCAATATGGCCTTCAAAATCGAGTTTGAAAATCAACATTAGTTTCAAATACGGCAATCTTTTGTATTATAAAAATCAAACGCGGCAATCTGACTCTATCGACCAATCACAGGCGTTCAAGCGGTCACGTGATCTAATGGCGTCGGTTGAAGTTTTCGTACTAGTATCTCTCTGTGTTTTTAGTGAATTTTAATTGTATTTGTGGTGCAACTAAAGAGTTTTAGTAATAATTCGAACAATGGATTGTCATCCTACCCCTGTTACTAACAGGTTTGCCCGGAAACGGCAAAAGTACCCAGAAAAATGGAAAAGAACTTTGCAAAAGAAACTCAAGTAAGTTTTAGTACAGGGTTGTCACCTGTATGGGATGATCATTTTTGCTTTCTTTTTATGATTTTGGTTTCAATTGTTTTTTTTGAGCTTTCATAAATTCTTTGCAGATATTCCGCAAGATCTGCACCAGAAAGGGTTTGCAGTCATAATTCTAAATCGCTTCAGTGTGCGTCGCTAACCATGGCTCAGCTTATGCTACTTCATAAAAAGTTTTATGCTTACACTAACAAGACTGATCAAGATAACATGATTTTAAAATTTTGTTCAATAGTTCCTATTCAACCCAGGTCCACTAACAAAGGAAAAAAACAAACCACTATAAAGTATTCCGTTATAATGGGACGTCAAAAAGTGCCTATTTGCCAAAAATTTTTCTTGAAAATTTTTGAAGTAACTAAGCATAGAGTCTCATATGTCATGCAAAGGTTCTTTTATGCAGGCGATTTGGTTATTACCGAAAAACGCGGAGGAAATCGCAAAGAACAAAAATTTGCTCCACTGAAGGAATCCGTGCACAATTTCATACAAAAACTTTGTTGTGTTGAATCACATTACTGTCGTAAAACTATAATGGCTGAAAGAAAGTATATGCCGGCTAACCTAAATATCAATAAGCTATATAATATTTACAAGGACAGTGAATATGCCAATGCTTTAGTAAAAAGATCGTATTTTCGCCATATATTTAATAACTATTATGATATTGGCTTCGGGACCCCTCGAACAGACCTCTGCTCAAAATGCCTAGAATTTACGGAAAAAATTAAGACAGAGACAGATCTCAACAAAAAAAACCAGCTTATGATTGAAAAACGGGTGCATTCATTGAGAGCAAAAGCTTTTTTTGATAAGTTGAGAGAATCAAGCGATGGGCTCAAAACCATATCATTTGACTGTCAAAAAAATTTACCCCTGCCTAAGTTGCCAGATCAAATGTCATATTATAGTCGACAGTTATATTATTATAACTTCACTATGGTAGAAGGATCCTCCCGACAAGCTATAGCCAAAGAACGTGTGTTCACTTATCATTGCACAGAGAATGAATTTTCTAAAGACTCTAATTTGGTCGCTTCCGCTGTTTATCATCGTTTAAGCCACACCGACAAAACGGGCATAACAAATATTCGCTTGGTTGCTGATGGATGCGGGGGGCAAAATAAAAATTGTATACTCTTAGGAACGTGCTCCAAATGGTTATTAGAAAATCGAAATATCAAAAATATTGAGCTAGTTTCACCGGCCACTCGTACATGCCTGCTGATAGGCAATTTGGGATAATAGAGAAAAAACTTAAAAAATTAGAAGTTATAGTGGAACCAAACGAAATAAGTAGAATAATCGGCGAAACGTCTACGTTGGTTAAATTTGGAACGGATTGTCCTGTCTACAACTGGAGAGATACAGTGAAAAGTGTCGTAAAGCCAACGACGTCCTGGCCTATGGCTTTTATGAATTGTAAAAGGTTTATACTGAAAAGGTCAAAAACATATGGAAACGTTCTAGTCAGAGGTGAAACCTTTTACAAAAGTGATTTAGCTAAAAGCTTTAACGTTTGCCAACGACAAAAAGTAATGGGCATGATTAGTCCACAACCGATTCCCAATATGGTTGCGGTTAATAAAAATAAGTTATCAGATGTTAATAAACTCCTGTGTAAGCATTTTGGGACAAGCTGGAAAGATATTCCTACACTCAATTTTTATAAAGACGTACTTTCCGAACAGGAACAAATGAATATTACACAACAAGAAGAAAACTATTGCGAAGGAGGGTTGGGAGATGATTGCGACTTACACATTTGAATTTAACATTATTTTTGATGAATAAAACTTAAATTTCATAAAATATTTTTTTCTTACCCTGTGTGACATCCCTGAATAATCTTTAATTTGGTTAAATTCAAATACGTCAACCTGTCAATGAGTTGGCATCAAACATGGCGATGTGCTTAATGTTTAGTAACAAATACGGCATTCTCTGATTTTTAGTATCAAAACCGGCATTCTGCAAAATAATTATCTAATTTCTGACTATTGATCAATAATAAAGACCGCATCTTGTGTTTTTATTTATTTTCTATAACTATTATCTAACTATTTCAGCTACGATTGTAAAATTATTTTCAAAACAGACTTAGTAAAACGTTTTTATTGAATTGCCAAAACTCCTCTCAATTACTGATTGCCGATTTTGATTCTATACGACTCATTTATTATTACGAATACTCCTCGGGGATAACAGGCGCAAAGTTACGTATTTTTTTAAATACGACGGTAAATACTTTTCCGGAAGCTATGCAAAACGAATTTTGGAAATGAAAAAGGTAGCTCCCGGCCATTAATATGTAAAAGATAAAAAGTAAATTTATTATCTCGCCTAAGAACTTGGGGAGTAACTGCGCGAATAAAAATATTAAAAGAGCCTGGATGGGGGATTTGGTGGAAGTTTTATCATGTTAATCTACCTTTGTACTGACTGGGATGGGACTCGCCAATGTCGGTGTCTGCTGATTTATAACTGACGCGGCTGAAAGTTCCGAAATCCCGCGTAAAAGTCTTGGATTAATTAATTTCTTAGATCTAAGGAGATACTGAAATATTTTATAGGAGTGACTCGGTATTTAGCCGCCAACTCCAGGATTTGGGGTTCGATTTCTTACCACGCTTTATTTTAGGAAGATACGCGCTATAGTTTAGTACTAAATAATTAACGGTCAATATTTCGATGAACTTGAGCCCTATTTATCCATAGTTTATGGCTCTAGCCATTTTCGTTATGACGGGAGAATATCATTAGTTCTTAGTAAAGGTTGTGTTAATGTCACTACTTGTTCTGCTGGACGAAGCTTGGTACCGGCTCTACCTTGACGATTACACAGAGAATTGATAAAAAATTGTGTCTGTCGCCAGCCCGTCTTAAACTGTTTACCATTATTTTTATTAAATTACCACGCTCAACCCCTTACGGGGCAGACGGAGACCACCAAATGCGCAATATTTTAATCCTTACTGACCTAACGTGTTTCTATTACATTTATCACGATCTTCATACATGCATTAATGGTCTAATGGCGGCATGGCGATTCGAAGAACGGTTTTTCATTACATCCTTTTCCAAACGTCAACGCTACAAATTTCCGAACGTGGTAGCACTACAAGGATGTTGTATAATATAAAACGTCACGTCTAGGTTGGACATTCAAGACAACACAAGATTGTGTATATGATAATTGTATGTATCAGGTAACAACTCGGAAAACATTTTAAAAATGGAAAATATGTATTTTGCAGTAGCACCTTTACAAGTTAGGGAAGTAACTAAGAACACCAATACAATTTAATGATGATTTTTTTGTTATGAATTAATATATTAACTTTAAATTGGGTTCGTAAGACTTCTACTTAGTCCTTTTATTCGTGAATCAAGTATAGAAGATACCAAAGTATAACAATCACAAAAACAGAGGCTAGTATGCCATTCATAATATTAATGCATGATGCAGGTCTGATGAAGGAATGATGAACGGATGACGAATGATGAACGGATGACAAATTATGAATAGACGATAAATGATGAAGGATGACGAATGTCGAAAGATGAATGACGAAAGATTAATGCTCAATGGCGATTGACGAATGGTGAATGGTGAATGGTGAATGGTGAATGGTAAATGGTGAATGATGAACGCTGAATGATGACTGATGAATGATGATGTACAGCGGAAGGCAATGGTATTTTCACATACTTATATTAGTTGCATATGGAGATTTCTCACCTTCACGAGGACGTCGGCACGACCTCGAATTACCTTATAACCCGGAGCTAATCAAGTGGGCAGACCGAGTAGGTGGGTGCGGCGTGTGCTAAAGTAAATGTGGAAATAACTCGTTCCGGTAATGTGCAATATTACCGGTGACGCTCACCTTATATGTAACCTCAACTAATAATAAAATGTCAGGTTTGTTAGCACAAGTTGTGTGATGTTAGTCGCAAGTTAGATAAATAAAGAAAGGATAATAAATGAAGAAACAAATGTTGTAGTAATTATTGTGCATCCAATGCTAATGACAACTTAATACGCGTCAAGACGTAAAACAGGATATGTTAATGTAACATCACGCCTATGATCTCCTAAGACGCAGGCGGATGAGTGTAGTACACTACCACTTTTTACCAGTTACGTTTACGTTCCAAAAGTTCCGTTAATTCTTAGTAACCGAATCTTATTGCTGGAAATACTCGTTTGGATTATGGCTCCATTGGATATTCCACTGATAACTTATAGAATTGTAATTTGTTTACAGGATCTAATTCTAATATAATAATGCTTTCAATTCTGTATCTTTGACAGAACGAGGTATATTCGTGGTAATTAACTGACAACATGAATATTGTCGGTTCGGTTACAACTACAGAATGTCTTATTCAAACTTTGTTCTTTTGATTCCGAATACCTACCTGTTTTATAAATGTGCAGTAATCTAAAAATGACCATTTTTACATATATTTAGGATCTTAATTTTAATCTGAAAGTTTTTATTATAACAAACAACAATGATAAGTGCGCATACAATTAGGAGTCGTTGACTGCCTCGTTGGTCGTGTTGGTTGCGAGTGCGACTGCCGAACGGGAGGTCCCGGGTTCGATTCCCGGGTCGG
>DWFO01003764.1:0-11970 GCA_018246595.1 Mimoniades nurscia nurscia
TGGTGAAACGTGGGAATGTTCTACATTCCTCTGCCTACCTCTTCGGGGATTACAGGCGTGAAGTTACTTTTTTGTTTAACTTAGATAAAAACAATGAAAGAACACAAGATATTACGTTAGTAACAGTAGCTGTCTTTTTTGTTTACTATCTCATCAGCATTACGCCTTTGAACATCTTGTGGCAGTGTGCATTAATGGTGATATCGAACAGCGTTTTATTATTACTTACATACAAATATCGTTATTATCATCATCATCGTCAACATCACCTAATCATTCCACGGTTAAATACAAGTCTTCCCTAAACAAATAAGAATGGCAAAAGACCATATAATACATATAATTGTATAGTGGTAATGCTGTTGTACGAAATTATTTTATTTTTGCAAAGGTGTCGTACATGTATATAATGGTAAAGATTAAAAACGACAAGACAGTACGCTTGGAGAAGGTGGCTCACTGTTTGCTCTGCAGGCGGTAGCCGGGCGGGCAGGCGATGCGCTGGCAGCGGTAGCCGCCGCGCGTGTTGAAGCACACGTCGCTGCTGGCGCCCGACTGGGCCTGCGTGGCGCACGTGGCCTCGCCCGTCTCGCACTCGTCGATGTCTGGAGGTGCATAATGTGAGTGATGACACGATCAGCGGTGCAGACGGATCATCGCCTGCGTCGGCGTCAGGGTCGCTGGTCAAATGGCCCAGATAAAAGGAAACAGAAAACTTTACAAATTCGAAAGTTGAAAAAATGCTGATGCTTCCGAACGCCATATGACTGTACGTTATGATAATACAGCAATCGTTAATACGTAACACAGAGAAATGTAAGACGATGAACGAAAGGAAATCTGGACCAAGCCGTAAATTTCAAATAAATAAATTTAGAGCTGTTACCTTAAGTTTGAATTAAGTAATTATTATTATTAATTAGTAGTTTAGAAAAGTCTGGAGTGGAATTTGAAGTGTTATGCGAGCCTTACCTATGCAGCTCTTCTTGTCCAGCGACAGGCGGTAGCCGGCCGGGCACGTGCAGCGGTAGCCGCCCGGCTCGTTCACGCACCGCCCGCGACACAGCGGCTTCGACTTGTACTCCACGCACTCGTCCACGTCGGAGCATGTGCTGCGACGAACACAGTTATGCTTACATGTTACCATTTTATTTAGTACACGTTTCATTAATACGTTTATTCAGGCATTTTAGATTATGGTAGACATACTTAAGACTCCACACGACCTAGATTAAATATTAAGCATAGTATTTGAACATTAAGGCAGATTCTAGGTTTTTGGTTTACAGATTTGTGTGAGCTCTGGTAAAAATTTAGAGTGCAACAGCATTGGCAACTTTTATTATATGGAAAAGGAATATCCTTATACCTGTTATCCGGATTGAGCCTGTATCCTCGATAGCAGGAGCACCTGTAGCCGCCCCATACGTTGTTGCAGCGCTGCTGGCACAGGGAGCCAGCTCGGGCTTCAGTACACTCATCCAAGTCTACACAAACCTGGATGTAATCGAAAATACGTAGATTAACTTAACATACTAAGTATAACAACGGTGAATTGGCTTTTCTCAAGCTCGCCGCGCAATCACCCGCATAACGTATTATAAAAAAACAACGTAATAATATTTTATATTTTCCAAAGTAAAATATATACCTACTTGTCAAATATTGTTCGTATTTTCATTTAACAAAAACTTAAATATTATAATATTTCCTATGTATATTAAATAACAAAACTTAAATATTTTTCTATATAAAATAACAAAACTCTGTATAATTAATTCAATTCCAAAATTTATACAATGTGATAGAGTAAAATAACGGTTGCACTTGAGTTACAAGTACTTTCTAAGTTTAAAAAGTATTGTACCGAGTCTACTGAAAGTTTTGAATCTATTTTATGAGTATAGACATATTAATACTTTGAAAATGTATAATCTATGAATCTATAAACAGTTGATGATATGGTAATTCTTCTTCTTATTTATTATAAGTTTTAGACACCACTAGCCTAATTGTTCTAAAATATCTTCTACATATACTAATTCTATGCTACTTATACTGATTCCTCGCTACTTAAGCTGATTCTTTGCTACATATACTGATTCTTTTATATTGCTTACCTGTATAAAAATCTGTTAATTCATAAATATAATGGACCTCCACATTCTTAGATTAAAATGTTTGTACGAGTACCTTATCATTAACGTCCGCTGTTCTAAAACCATCGTGACATCGGCACTCGTACGATCCAACACTATTGATACAATCAGCATTCTTAGAACATACGGGCTGCAAAATATAAAATATTTTTATAATGTTATTATTTGTTTGTATATATTAATTTATTTCGAATAGATTAATTTTACCCTCACGAGTTAGGCAAAGAGACAAACATCTCTATCGTTCCATTACTACAAAACGAATACAAAGCAGTACCACGGCGCCGGCCAGCGCGCACTCGTCGATGTCGGCGCACTCGTGGTCGCCGACCAGCCGCAGGCCCGCGCGGCAGCCGCACGTGTAGCCGCCCGCCAGGTTGGCGCACAGCTGTGTGGCGCCGCACTTGGCCTCGCCCGTCGAGCACTCGTCGATGTCTGGGCAAACGTCAACATATTGTTGCTTCATACCTATAAACCTTCATACCATTTACAAGTACATTATTATCCCTGTCTGGGCGGAGTAAGGATACATTGTTCGACACCGTGCCGGAATACAGTGTTGTAAAAGGTGCCTAAATATATACGTTAAAAAATCTAACATTCTCGGAGACTCTCGCCAGGAATGTTAGACTTTTTTAATTTAATTAATATTTTCTATCTGATATATGTATGAAATAAGAAGGTTCGCTGAGGAGAATATGAAAAATAAAATGACACCATTCTAAATCCAATGTGGCGGACTGGCCAAAACGGCGGACAAGTTATTTTTTTTATAATTAACCATTTTATGTTTAATCTTTAATCTAAAGGCTTAGCAGCAACCCCGCCAAGTCGAGTAAAAAACCATCTTACCATCACTTTCTCAAAGCAACTTAAGTCTAGGAATAAAGATGGTATGTATTCCCCACCGCACCTTCGCATCTGTTGTCCTGTCCGAGGGCGTAGCCCCACGGACACGTGACGCCGGAGCCCGCGCCGGGCGCCGCCACGTGCGGAGTCACGAAGCGGTGCCCTTTGGTTCCGTGCCCATAGATTTCGTTGGAGGACACTGGCGGATATGCTACAAAAGAAATTATACAACTGATAGTCGTAGCATTTTAAAGTAATATACCTAATATCATGAAGAATTCACTGTAAGCTTGCCATATTCACGGCAAATTTGTCAATAGTTTGTGACAGCTCTTATGATCCTTTAATAGACAATCTCCATTTCTAAGACATTCAGCTGTTAATAATTCTGGAATGGTCCAGCATACTTTTATGTACTGTGGACATATATTTTCAGAGTATACCAAACAGTTATTACGATATAAATTAATAGGGAATACGCCTTCCAATTCTGTTTTTTGATGTTAATTACTTGCCCGTAAAAGATTACGTCAGAAGAATCTTTTTCAATGTGTTCCTATTATGTCCGTCCGCTATATGAGAAAGCTACACAGTAAATATAGGCGCTGCGGTTGGGCAACCCTTCTTGGCAGGGATGCTCCGTTATTGCTTCGCCCAAACTACTCACAGGGTTCGTTCCCGTACCCGGGCGGGAACTGTCCGTCCTTCCTGAAGGGGATGCAGCGGTGGCGGCTGGGATCCAGTCGCCAGTTGGGTGGGCAGTCGCATCGGTAGCCTCCCTCGGTGTTCACGCATAGCTCGCCCGCCGCGCAGCTCGCCTGGCCGTTCGTGCACTCGTCCACATCTAGAGAACATATCGAAAGGTTGAGACTACTTAGACAACGTGCCCATGTACTGTGACGTAGGAATAAAATGTTTTAAATTCATCACTAGGATTACTCGGAACCTAAATGCCAAGCGTATGTATACAATACTAGCAATGGAAAGCCTACGAACATAATTATAGTTTATAGGATTGGTGGAGCTTATTCATATATACTATAATAAAACCGGAAAAAAATTTCAAGTCCATAAATTAAGTAAAGCCAAAAATTGAATAAAATAAATAAACAAATCAATTAAATGTTGTAAGCAGATAAAATGATTTACCTTCACATTTCCCAGTGTGAACATTCAGTAGATAACCAAAGTCGCAGCTATTTCTTGGCTTGAACGGTCTACTGGGTACCACTTGATATATTGGATGGTTCCAGAAGGCTGCAATCGTGGGGACAAATTATGTGAGTATATAAAAAACACCTAATATGGCGAACAAAATTGGAATGGTAACTGTAAGTATTAATGAATTAATTAAGGTTAATATAAACCATCAAAAAGATGAGATATATTATATACCTAAAACAGGTGTTGTAACGTTATTAACTAAGTAACTTCCTTACTAATTAGTAGCTTACACAAAGTCGGACTACTTCACCGCCAGTACAGTAAACTTCGTTAGTTAGTTTGTTGTTTGTTTGTCAATATTGACTAGTATTATCGAAACAGTAACATGATAACTATGACAAAACTTACATCTCGGTTTCGAGGACCTAGAAGGTACAGGTGTTGTAGGTGGTGTGGTGGGAGGGGTGGTGGGAGGGGATGGAGGAGTAGTGGGAGGGGGCGGAGGAGGTGGAGGAGTCGTGGGAGGTGGAATGTAGGGTGTAGTAGGTGGTGTAGTAGGCGGTGTAGTGGGTGGTGGAGTAGGCGGTGTAGTTGGTGGTGTAGTAGGCGGTGTAGTGGGTGGTGGAGTAGGCGGTGTAGTGGGTGGTGGAGTAACAGGCGATGTGGGAAGCGAAGTAAAGGGAAGAGGAGTTGGTGCCGGTGTCGTACTTGTCGTTGTACTGGTACTGGTACTGGTGCTCGTGCTCGTGCTCTTACTTGTACTGGTACTGGTACTGGTACTAGTACTAGTTCTAATGATTATAGGCACAGTAATAAAGGCGCAAGCGCCGGTGGACAAGTCCCTGCGAAAACCAGCTGCACAGTCACAAACGTACCCGCCCATAGTATTGCGACAAATTTCGGTCAACCCAGAACACACGTGGCGATTGGTTGCGCATTCGTCAATATCTGAAAATTCAAATAAAATTGATTACATGTCACGTTATATTCTAAAACAACTAATAGATTTCCTCAAATGAAGAATCCACAGAAGCGAATACTCAGATGGGTTATATTACAAAACGTATTTATTCATCCATATGCTATACAATATACATACCATTGCACTCGCCAAATGAACCAGACTGGAAGCCCCTTTCACAGTTAGGTTTTTCATTAATACTAGTCCATTCGTTCTTTGGTATTTCCTTCACATCCACGAAGACGGAACCATCACTTTGTTTTTCACCTTTAACAGTTGCAGTTTCCCCTCCGACACTTAAATAAACCATTCTTGGTGTCGTAGCAGGCGTGTGCTCTTCTGTGATCGGACTGTAGGTGGTTTCAGTTGCCTGTGAAAAATGGTCAGAGCCCTCCCTGTGATAAGATCTAGTTGGATCTGGCACTATACTTGGTCTTGTTGGAGTAGTTCGTTCACTCGTACCTGGTGTATATTTTGGATATTCTGGCGATGTGTCCAGTGTATTTGGGAAACCAGGTTCTGGATGGTTATATACGTCTATTATATTATTATCTATTGGTTTCTCATCTGGTTCTCTACTTGGTTTTTTCGGTGGTAGCTCAGTCGGTTTTGCACTAGGTGCTGTTACTTCCGTTGTTGTTTCCGGTTTTTGAGTAGAAGTTGTTACTGTTTCAGCTTTACTACTCGTTTGTGACACTGTTTTGTAATCTTCAATGTCTTCGCTGACAATTACATGAAACAATTATAAGTTTAGGAAAACACAATGCCTACCGACATCTTACTCTGGATATTTAAAATATCAATCGATTGAATACTTTCGCTTGTTTTAATATAACAATAAATTAAAAAAAAAACACTAAATTAATAATAAAAAAATATTCCTATATCTCCAAGTTTCTTCTACGTATTGGAGATTCTTCTCCATGCAATTTAACTTCCATGAGTCTAAAGATATCGGAAAATCAAAGTACTAAGCAGTCATTAAATTCATTGAACTTACTCGGAATCATAATACTCGTACTCCTCATATTTGGGGGCGGGGGTGGGCTTGCGCGTGCAGCGAAAGGAGCCCGGGATGTTGACGCAGCGGTAGTCGGCGCCGGCGCGCGCGCAGTTGTGCGTGCCGAGAGCGCACTCGTCCACGTCTGGCCGCATATAGAAGATAAACAGTATTAATAGAAGATAAACAGGGAACAAAACGATTTGAAACATTTTGAAAGAATACGAAGAGTATATGGACACGGTGACGTTGCCTTAATGACTAATGTTCACAGAATAAAATATAAGACAATAAGAATAAGACCATTAATTAAGACAATCCTTCTTAAACCAGTGACAGATGCATATTTATCGCTGTTAGCGGAACTGAGGTTAACTTTAAAGGTTTTTGAGTCTCTACTCTTGTTGTACAACTACATAGGTAGTTTTACCCTTCATTGGAGTTAAGGAGGCAACCAAAGCTTCAAATATTCAGGTCCTGTGTTTGAGCCGAGAAATACCTAGTATAAAAGTTTGTACCTTCACAAGTTCCTGTAGAGTGATGCAGTATATACCCAGTGCCGCACGATATGAACCGAATGCAAAGGTACGATCCCACAGTGTTGTCGCATCTTTGTGATTCGGGGATGCAGTTGTTCTGGTCCGTCGCGCATTCGTTGATATCTGTGAAAGTATTAAAACTTCGCAAAATTTCGTGATATTCGTGTGTGTATAATGTGTTTGTTGTGTATTCCGATAACATTTTTACTTTTACTATTACCGTATATAGAAGCTCCGACAATATTGATAATGGAACAGTAGGAATAATCTTATTTTTCGAATAAGTTTTAATATTCCATCAATATTTACGTGTAATACAAAATTGTCAAAAGTTCATGCCGAAATTCTTACCCACACAGGCTCTCGTGGTGGGGTCAGATTCGAAGCCCACTTTGCAGCGACACTCGTGGCTGCCGTTCGTATTCAGACAGTTCTGATACTGATCGCAGAGATGAATCCCAGCGGCGCATTCGTCGACATCTGCGAATACAACTCGCTCAATGGTGATCTGATAAGTCGTATAGCATGAAATGTCACAGTAAAGTTCTGAAGTATGGAAGAATGTAAAATTGAGAAGATTCTACAGCTGAATGAAAAGGTATTAAATCTATAACGAAGTGGAACCAAAATACCTTCGCAGACTTTAGTGTCAGGATTCATATTCATGCCGTCTGGACATTGGAACGTTCTATAAAAAATGAATTACAATATGAGAAACAATTAATTTATAGACCTCAAAATTGAGGCAAGGCAAATTTGATCAAAAGTGTTTACAAAGCACCTAGGTTTAAATGTTTTTGATTTGCAGTCATACTCTCCAGGAACGTTTACGCAAATCTGATCCGGCCGACAGATATCCTCAGCATCTTCACATTCATCAATATCTGAAAGAGAAATATCGTTCTGAGCATCGCAACGGTAGTTTACCATAAATTAATCTGTAAACTGTTTGTCCAGAATCTTATGATTATGCATCTTATTAACTACGGTATTTAGTAGTTATAGTTCCAACACCCAGACCATTTTTATGATGATATGACTCATCGAAACTATTTTATCCATAAAGGATATATTTCATTTTTGCCATTGTGTTAAGTGACGCGGCAAACGTAGTGTAGGAAACCCTCCGGCCAGGCGGTGTGTTTTAATTTGGTTAGAAAAATTAGAACAAAAAAATACACAGGTCTGAAAACTCTTTCAAAATGTCCTACCTTCGCACTTATTCGTTTCAGGATTTGTTTTGAACCCGGGAGGGCAATGCTTGGACGCTTTGTCCTGGCAGTAGAACGACCCTCGGGTGTTTATACAGAACTGCGACAACTTGTTACAGTCATCCTTTTTGTGAGCGCATTCATCTATATCTGGAAGTAGAATGTCAGATAGTCGTCATTATTAATTAGATCAAAAAATATATAGGTCTAATTAACAATTAGAATAACATTTTTTTATTTGTATAATTTATCATTATCAGAAATAATGATGATCATAATTGGAAAGAATGATAGATATTATGATAAACATAATAATAGAGATAATGATAGAGATAATGATAGACATAATGATAGACATAACGATAAACATAATGATAGACATAGTGATAGACATAATGATAGACATAATGATAGACATAATGATAGACATAACGATAGACTTAATGATAGACAATGATGGACATAATGATATACATAATGATAGACATAATGATAAACATAATGATAGACATAATGATAGATATAATGATAGACATAATGATAGACATAATGATAGACATAATGAGAGACATAATGATAGACATAATGATAAAAATATTGATTTGAAATAAGAACATTAGTGAATAAGCTTGTACCTTCACATTCATCGCTGTAGCTGCTGGCGAAGCCCGGCGGGCACCTGTCCTCCGCCGGGGGGCGCGGTCTGCCGACCAGGCTGCTGGGATCTCCAGAAACTCCAGCGCATTTGTACCCTCCTATTGTGTTCTCACAAATGTAGTACGGGCAGGGCGGGTTTAGCATCTTACATTCGTTAACGTCTGGAACAGTTGTAATATTTATTATTACATAAGTGTGTTTTATATTTTATGTGTTAGTGTGTTTGTGTGTGTGCCTGCGTGCGTGCGTGCGTACATGCGTGGATGTGTGTGTAATCATATATATCGTGTTTATTGTTTATGTGGATCATAAATTATTATGTATTCTGTATATCTGTTAATAAAAAAAAAAAAAATTATGTATTATGTGTATTAATATTGGGTTATGTCGCATACCATCGCAAGCATTATTGTTCAAGTTCTTGGTGAATCCCGGTGGGCATTGGCCCTTTTCGACTTCATTCTTCGGTTTTTTTATCGGAATACACTTGTAGGATCCGTGCACATTGTGACATTGAGTGTTTGGAAGACAGACTGGAGTGTCTAGGAGGCATTCATCGACATCTGCGGGAAGTAGTTACATTGGACGACATTCAATATGACTTGACTTTGAATTGAAAATGAGTGCCTGCCTCGTTGGTTATGTTGGTAGCAAGCGCAACTGCTATCTCTGTGTTCTAATACCGGGTTGGGCATTGTTCGATTTTTCCAACTGGAATTTGAAGTTAAAATTTGTAGTATTCGCTCGAAGTCTGTGCATTACTCTGTGTGTGTATTACTTCGAAGATTACAGGCCGCCGAGACAGTCAACTATATCAATTAATCTTCAAAAAAAACCCTCACAATTCATAGCGTTTCACTGTAAAATTCTTACCCTCGCAAGACTTGCCATCTGCCATCAGCTGGTACCCCCGTCTGCAGGAGCATTTCACTTCCACGCCATTGTCGTTGCATTTGTGCTGGCAGGGGTTATGGGGCTTGCATCTGTTCTTGGTAATCTATAACATATTATCTGGTTTAAAAATTGCAGGTCTCGTTGGAGAAGAGAGGTTTGGTTTAAATGTTCCTACACTTAGAATCACTGTTCGAGGTGACAATAAGCAGAACTTGCAGGTGGGCATTTGGATTTGTGGTTAAACATCGCTGACGAATATTTACCAACGAAATCTTTGATAGCCATAATATATGTATGTATATCTAGGATTGTAGTACCTGCTAAAGATAAAATATTACATTCGCATGCAATTCAATAGTTGTTTGCAATTGCATACATTTACATCTGAGTAAAATAAAATGTATTTAAAGAGTCGTGATAGGCTAATAATTTGAAATTCAGCCTCTTACTCAGTAGGCTCGGGTACAAATCCGGCGCGCACCTTTTTACAAATGTGCTACGGTTAGTTGCTATAACAGTGCAGGAAAACATGCCGAAGAAGCCTGCACACCTTAGAATTCATAAAAAAAACTTTAAGGCGCATGAAGTGTGTCAATCTGCACTTGGTCAGCGTGGCAGACAATGACCTTAACCGTCTCATTGTGAGAGGCAACCCATGTTCCAACAATGAAACGATAAAAGGGTCGGAAAAAATATGTTTTGCTATTCAGTCTGCACTTAAATGTACAACTGAAGTAAATTATGTGCATATCCCTTAAGGGACGCCTATGTGCCGCAGCGAACTACATTACGCTGGTGATGGTGATGACCTAAATGTTGGTAATATTACCTCCATACAATTGTTGCCGTCAGACATGAGCCGGAAGCCGGGGTTACACTCGCACCTGTACGAGCCGGGCACGGGGATGCAGTGGTGCGCGCACAGCTCGTTGGGCGCGAAGTCCTCGCACACCGAATACGCTGTACACAATGTTATCCGAATAAATACGTAACATCACACCTGTAATCCCCAGCCAACACTTCACCAGTTTGCATCCCAATATGGAATAGGTGGTAAACCTAGGAATAACTAGATTAGTCATTACTTATATGTTTAATAAGTAATTAGTAAACATTACTTATTGAACACACAAAAAACTTATTAAACATATCTACGCAGGACAACGGCCACCGCTGAGGAGTTATGTCCATAATCCGTACGTAAGGCTAGGGGCTCGCAGAATGCAGCTTCAACGGCCAGGGCATGGAGCCGTGCTAGGCAGACCACGCCATACCGCGATTTGCCAACGCCGGGCATAGTCGCCTCTTAGGACACCCTGTACCCCGGCACGAGGTCGGGGAATGTATTGTTATTCCGCCCCGACACTGATGACTCTAACTTACTTAATGTGAATTTGTAAACTTACCACTTTCACTTGGCTTCTCGGACACCGTCTTAGGGGCGACCGCTGGTGTCGCGTCTTTCTTTTTATTCGCGTCATTTGCTGCATTCTGAAAGACGAGTACCAAGATAACTTCACGCCTGTATTTACCCAAAGTGTCGGCAGCGGTATGTAGCACTCCCACGTTTCACCTATTAGATTACATACTCCATAGAACACGTGAACCTATTGCTTCATACAACTGTAACCATTGCACTGTAACTAAAAGCTATCGATAACTTTCCTGTTAAATAATAATGAGCTGTTAATATCGAGAACGTGATGGAAACAAATATGTTACCGTTTAAAATTAAACCAAAACAAAATTACTATTTTAGGCTGCCGTTCTATTAAAATTCACTGATGTTAACTAACCGCAGAAATCAAATATTAAAATCGACTATATACCCATCTCATAGAACACAAATTCGTATTAACAAACACTCCACTTAACAGAAAAAGCACATCAATAGAATAACAAAATAAAAATGAACTCTATGTTATACGCTGAAGGAATATAATAGTCAAATTTGAAAGTAATAACATTTTAGAACAGGTCCCGCAAGGGACCTGGCGTGAAGATATGTATGTATGTATGTAACATTTTAGAAACATAAGTTCAGCTCTTGTTCCATAGTGGGACGTAAACGTAAGTGGTAAAACGTGAGAGTGTGCTAGATTCTTCTGCCTACCTCCCCGGGGACTACAAGTGCGTTGCTACGTTTTAATTATATGAACAAATTAAATTGCATACCTTACAACACTGCACGAAAGCATCCCCTGCCAACAGCGACTCCGCGCTGGTACTCTTGACCGAACTGGTGCAGGCGTCAAGACCCTTGGAGTTGCCGGCTACTGAACCTCGGGTGCACTGGTCGCAGCATTTCTGTAAAATATCATTCCATTTTGTGAACCACAACCAAGTACCTGACAAAAAACACATCTACTGGCATTATAAGTGTCCTTTGGCAAGACACCGAGCATGGTCAATGTTTAAATAATTTACCGCTGATAACATTCACTACGTATCAGCATTATAAATAAAAAAGTAACTTCACGCCTGTAATCCCCGAAGAGGTAGGCAGAGGAATGTAGAACATTCCCACGTTTCACCA
>DWFO01003765.1:0-11969 GCA_018246595.1 Mimoniades nurscia nurscia
GCCTTTGCTATATTATTTCTAGCTCGTAATTTTGTTATTGTACTTCAACGCTCAAAACGCCCCATAATCCATTCCACTTGGGCTTACGATTTCAACGCTCGGGCCTTTGTGGAACAGTGAAATCAGTGGTCGTGAGCGTGATCGTTGTGAATGCTTAGTGGAATGCAGCCTAAATAGGATATGAGTGACAATGACGACCAAGTGACCAATAAGAAAAAAAGGCATTTAATATTTATATTCTTTTATATTCGGAAATATACAGATTCTGTAATTATTATTATTATTCAAATCATAAGAATAATAAAGCGATTTTATTATTGTAACTCTATTCCTTTATTTCACATCAAATTTAATTATGTTTAGTTAGGTTGTCTGGAAGTGATTCTTTTAGCTATAAGACTGCTTATTGTTACTGTCGTGTAATCTTGTGTTCTTTTTAACCGACTTCCAAAAAGAAGGAGGTACTCAATTCGTCGGTTTTTTTTAAATGTTTGTTACTTCATAACTTTGAACTGAGTCAAGCGATTGCTATGATTCTCTGATGATGAAATAAAAAAATCGTTTTATTGATATTTATCATTTACATAAGCGGTCGGCAACACGCGGTCCGCAGGCCGCATGCGCCGCTGACTGTTTTACAAATAAGTTATAAATATCAAACAATATGTATATTCATACTATCCGTAACAGCCAATTTCTGATCGAATCCTATTTCTTCATTTATATTTTACTAGCCGTAATCGGACCGCGAACGAACCGCGATCGACCATATAGTGTAGATATTTTTGATGGTATAAATAAGGTATAAGAAAGATCTGAAAATGTATTACAGGAGTTAAGGGCGAATATATATAAAAGGAAAAATTGTGCCATATTTTATTTAATTCTTCTTTTCTGTCATTCCGCAATCTTTCTGACTTCTCCTCGTATTTATATACTTTGTAATTTTCATTCCTATTATGCAGTGGTTATTTTTCTAGCTATAGGTAGAGCCCAAACATATGAACTTAATGTAAGTACGTAATATACGAATTAAATTCCGTACGTATGTTTAAGTACGTAAGTATACTGGGCTTCTAGGGTTAATATCTAAAGTACGGCCCGCCTTTAGTTTCTTTTGCTACCTTGTGGCCTTTGCCTGGCAAAAGGTTGCCGACCGCTTATTTACATGGATTGTAAGATTAACACTCCAAAAAAACTGCATTAAGAGCTTAAACGGCAATGTTTCATATGAGCAGCTCGTTTAGTGGCTCTACCTATATACAGACAAATTAGTTAGTTTATTTCAGATTCACTAAAAATCAAAAAATAAATAAACATTTAAATAAATAAAATTTAACAAAGCAAAAAACCGACTTCAAAAAAATTATTAAAATGCACTAAAAAGTAAAAAAATAATTTGTCAAATTATTATGATAATACATATAATATTGGTACAATTATTATTGTTTTTGAAGTCGATGTCAGCCAAGGTAGGTAGGCGAGATAGGTAAATTAAAAGTTAATTTGTAAATGGGTGTTTATAGATTTTTTTACTTTTCAGTGCATTTTAATTTATTTTTGAAAACGGTTTTTTGTATCGTTAAAATGTGTATGTGTGTGTGTGTGTGTCTACGTGGTGTGCAATAAAGTGTTTTGTATTGTATTGTGTATATATTCGTTATAATTATTATTTTAATACTTATATAATTTTTTCACTGTAGTTTTCATTCATTTGAAATAATAAACAAAAAACACATTTAACTTACAATGTATAATTTATATATAAAACAATTTTTAATTACAACCGAATAATTATAATATTTCTAGATCGTTCTGAAACCTTTCACTCACATCCAAAAGACTCCTAGTTTATATCACCAAAAATTGTATCGCTCTTTTAATTACTGGATGAAGGTGCCCGAGGACAAGCTGAGACCTATCGAGGAGTGCTTGCAGACTCTGCATTCTGCGACCCTGCTGTAATATATACTGCCTTTATTTTATTTTATTACTGTTACTGAACCCTCATACTCTTACGTGTTAAAAATTTAAATAAATAAATAATTAAAATAGCTTATAAAATTAAAATTAGTTAAATAATAAAAAAGTCAATTCATACCTGATGGTCAGACATAATTATTTTTGCTGGACATGTTTCCAATATTGTCATAGAGCGTCAGAATATATGTAGGTACTTTACCGAATAGCTGCAATGTTGATTGTTAGAAAAAATTCAATTTAATTGCAAATTTTTTGCCTGTAGGCCGAGGAGTGTAGTATACTCCCACGATTTACAAGTTAGATATGTTTGCGTCCGACAATGCAATAAGTGGTGAGTCTATTGTTATACACCGGGCACAAATACAGATCCCCAACGAGCCCCAACTAGAAATTTCTATTACAAACTCTAAGTTAGAAAAATCCAATATTACCCTACCCGGGATTTGAAGCCAGGACCTCAAGATCGGTAGTAGTGCTTAACCATACGACCAATGAGGCAGACATCGTTTTATTATATTCATGTCTTATAGTTATATTATATTAATTAAAACTTTTTGCCAGTATCATAAAATTATCTTCAAGGATGTCCTGTCTGCACTATTACATATACAGAATTCTACGTATTTCGCGTCCGTTAGTCATGATACTAATATCAGTAGACAGCACTTCGAAAATTTGATTGACATATTCACCATCATCCTCATCACCCTATTGCAGTCCACCGCTGGACACAGGTTGGGGATCGCAAAGCTCAGCTTTTCGCACAGCCTACGCTGTTGCCCGCGGGCGGCCAGGGTAATTACTATATCGCCATAATGCGATCCGCCTGCGCTGGGTTTAGTTGTCTCTTACGGCACCTTTTATCCCAGCACTTGCTCGGGGAATGTATTCTTACTCCGCCCCAGCCGATTAAAAGATTGCTTAATTGTAGTTAATATCATGTACGTACCGAAATTCCAGGATCGATGACATTCAAGACGACTCTACTTTTCGTTACAAGGCCCCAGTTGCGCACGTCGTGTATAGTCTTGCGCTTACCATTAATGCGGCGTCTCACGCGATGGTCTTGGCGACACAAAAGGTCTTGGCTCTGGAACCGAAGGTGGTTTGTTTTTATCTTATTCAGATCAATTAGTTTACTGTTAAATATTTCGTGGGTGTTTATACGCCCGATTATATATGTACCGGCTTAACTCACGTATTTTTTTGGAGATAGCCAGACTAATTTACTCGCTGCAATCGGCGGCAGCTCATGAGGAAAGACCTCGTATAGGTCGGAAACCAGTCCTGTTTGCCAGTCACCGCATTGCGTGAATGCACATGGATGGTCGCACCCTCAATGCAGAAGTAGTACAGAGGATAGTACCATGCTCTAATTGAGAATGTTCTGTAGTTGCAATGTTGAGTTTTGTAAATTATTCGCTGTCATATAACATTTCGACTAAGTCACGTCGACAACATTAAGCGGTTGTGTCGTCCGACCTTGAATACAATTCACTAATACCTAATGCTGAAAACTTACAACCATTAACGTAAAAACTTCAAATCAATTTTGTTTTATTTATATTGAATAAATTTACACTGAACCTAAACATACTATTATAGTGTAACTTTGTAGTCAAAGGTTGTGAGTAAGTGCGTATTATGAAACAGAGGCTTGAATTCCATTTTGATGTCACGAGGTTAGATATAAATAAAGTTATTACTGTTTATAGTGACACATAATTATAAATTTTCTAACAGGCTCTTGGAGTTTACCTCGACGCAGTCGTAGACGGCCACCGAGGCCAGGGCATCGACATTTACTGGCGAGACAACATGATATGCCCGTCTGAACAAGAATATGTGGACATGATTAAACAAAGTTAGTATTTCACTATTAAATGTTACGCGAGCATATAAACGTAAGATCACGCCTATAATCCCCGAAGAGGTAGGCAGAGGAATGTAGAATATTCTAACGTCTTACCAGTTACGTTTATGTCCCACAGTCCCACTATGGAGTATATAATTACCTATATTATTTACCTTTATTCATATGTTTTGTTATATTTAAATACCTATATTTTATTTATTTATTTTGGTTGCCTTGTTAGTCGGATATTTCTGAGCGCTTCTTCTAAACGAGAGCTCTTGGATTTCGGAAATTGTTGAGTTTTTCTGATTTTAATTTTCTTGTAATGATTCGGAGACCCGATTTGTTTCCAGTATATGACAAGAAGGTCACCACTCATTTCATGGTGAGAGTTGTAATGTAACTGGATGTGTGTACCTATGTATGTATGTATGTGTGTATTGAAGCACACCGCTAGGCTGTGGATCTGTACCAACTTTAGTGGAACATCTAGTTGTACAGTTAAGTATAAGTAAGTTAAGTATAAGCATTAACACAAAAAAAGTGGTAAGTTATATTTTGTGTTCACCTGTTACAGAGACCGCAATAGTTTTTGTATTGGCGTACCGCTTGCAGCAGTTCTTCAGCGGGAACAAAGTGAACTACACGGATGTGGCCAACCTTATTGGCGTCTACTATCAAATTCGCGATGACTATTGCAATCTACTGCTCCAAAAGGTAAATAATTTTGCTATCGAGCGACTGCCCATCGAGAGGCCCTGGGTTCAAATCCCGGGTCGTAGCTCGGTGTCCGGTATATGAAAATAGGCTCACCACCTTTTCTACAGTGGGAGGTAATCGTAACTGGTGAAACGTGAGATTGTGCTGCCTCCTTCTTCGGGGATTATAGACGCGATGTTAAGTTCTTTGAGACGTATAAAGCTTGCAGACCTGCACTTGTCCAACGTAGCAGCTTATCGCCTTAAGCCTTCATATTATGTGAGGAGACTCTCGTCCAAAAGTAGAATTATAATCGTTCTCAATGATGGTTATGATTAATTATTTCGAAACACAAGTATCAAGATTACAAATACGTTACTTGAGATATGAAAACATATTTGATAAAAAATTTACAGCACCCAGGTTCGGTATTACTGATTTTTTTCAACTTAGATTTCTTAGTAGTGTCTCTGGACATGTGCGCAGTAGTGGGATGTAAACGTAAGAGTGTACTACACTCCTCTGCCTACCACTTTAGTGATTGCAGGCGTGATGTTACATAACGACCTGTTTGAAAGAATGTGCAACACATAATTAATTTTTGTGCTGGTTAAACTCACGTATGTTTTTTGGTAGTAGCCCAACCAGTATTCGGCTTATCCCAGGTCTTTCTTCATGAACTCCTGGATGGCGCTATCCAAGCTGGATGGATATGTGCTATCCCGAAATCATAATGTATAAACTGCCCAATAATTTAATTAGGTGATTAATTTATCAATTTTCGCTGACTGGCGTCTTTGACCACATCCATATTGTTTTGTGACAAGAAATTTGTCTTTGAAATATACATATTTTTAATAAAATCTTCATTTAATATTTCCAAAATATCGAACAACAAAAGCTATTTATATGTAAATCTGTAATAATGTAGGTACATCTATCATTGCTTACATTAAAATGATGTTTAAAAACTATACCTAAAAGCTTATTATTCAATAAATAGGTGTGATAGCTTAGGAATGATGTTGGTCGACTGTCCTTGTTGTATTTAACTCCACAAGAATAGTAAGATGAGCGAGAGAGAAAGACTTAATTATGTAATCTCGAAGAGGTAGGCAAAAGAGTGTTGTACACTCCCACGTTTCACCAGTTACTTTCAGGTCCCACGATGGAATAGGTGGTGAGCCTATTGCCATACACCGGGCGCGAATCCAGGATTGGAGCTACTATTGGGAAGTCTAAATTAGAAAAACCAGATAGTACATACACGACCAGGGATTCGAAACGACAAGCTCTCGATTTTCAGTCGCACTTACAGTCACTCGAGGAACGAGGCAGAGAGCGAAGAACTTAGAATTAATTCATTAATACGAATATGATGAATTGTGTGATTCTCTTTCAGCATTCAGATAATAGGACATACTGTAGTGATATTACTGAAGGCAAATTCAGTCTGCCCATAATACACGCTATACAACATTCCGACAAGGGAAACCAGTTGCTTAGTATCCTTTGAAAACGTGCATAATATGCGTGGAATACGTTATTATGTTCAAGTATTATTTTGTACTTTAAAAGATCAAGGTAAATTTTGGCCCATGTCAATATTTACGTCTTAAAAGGTAATTTCGCAATTTCTTTGTTAAACGTTCTAGAACATTTCTTTGTATTTATTTCATGTATAAAATTGTGACATGTTAATTTCAAAATCAAAAGGATGTATGTTTAAATGTAACGTAGGAGTAGGTAAGAGTGTTGATATGATACTTATTGTTACGGGCCGGGATTCGTCGAAATAAAATTACGCCGATTAAAAGTCGTAGCGTAACAATTTATTAACTAATTACTCCGCAAAAGTACACTTAAATCGCTTTAACACTTGTATCGCGTATCGTAGCTCGTGGTATCGCAAACTGCCGTCGCAGCCGAACATGCCTCGTTTTTATACCTGGACGAATGTTCCGGAATGTTTCTCCAGTAACACGGCGTTTCAGATTATTCCATTATGTGTAGTTCAGCTACCCAATACCAGAGGGCGCCACTGTGTTGAATGTTGCAGAAGGTACTAAAAACTTCATTACGTCGTTTTACGTATATGTGCGCGACTCGAAGTTTCTATATTACATAGTTATAACTAGCACTTTATTCTAATTTGTTCGATTGCACAACAGTATCATAAGTTGGTTGCAATATAAGTAAAAGTCAATAGATATGTTATTTTAGTCACAGCTTTATAAACGTCGGTAGGATTATTCCTACCGACGATAAATAAAACAGTAATATTATAACAATCTATCCATTTACTAGTAACTATTAAAACAAATGAAAGTTCCTTGAAAAACAGACATTTTGAAGCAGCGCACTCTAGATCCTGATTTGAAGACGTACTGTGTCTCCATCTTGAAAAAAGTCGGCAGTTTCCAATACACGAGCGAAGTGCTGACAAAACTTGAAACGGATATTAAAGACGAGGTATTGTAATACTTGCATTTGAATATGATGACCCCTCTAACCGTTTATTTCTGTCAAAAGGCAGCTTATGGGGACTATTTTGGTTCAAATTAAGCTACTATACAGTAGGTATCTCCAGTCAGTATCGTCGTTAAAATTATCTTTTACTTATCAAATCACCGACAGCGAAACTGTACGACGAAAATTGTCTAATCTTTTTTTTTTATATTTATGTACACACAGAAGTTGAAACAGTAAAATGGACACGAACAGTTGTAATCTTTCTGATAAAAAATATTGTTAAATATAAATTATTTGTTCTTTACACATAATTATCTTTCAAACATAACATTACGCCTGAAATCCCAAATAGGTAGGCAGAGGATTAGAGATAGTACACTTTAACTAGTTACTTTTACGGCCCAAATTAGAATAGATGGTGAGCTTATATATCGGGCACGTCTCCAGACTACGAACCACTCCTAGGAAATCGAAGTTAAAAACTCAAAAGTACCCAACCCCGGACTTGAACCCAGGAATTCTCGATCGACACTCGTACCTACTTACAACTAACACGACCAACGAGGCAGTCAATCTCGTCAATATTTAAAAAGTATTAAGTATATTTATATCCTCTTTTACTGTACATTTATAAGAATGCATTTTTTAAATTGTGTTTTAACTGTTATCATTAGATCCAGCGACTTGGAGGTAACCCACCCTTATCGGATACCATGCGAGAACTGGGCAATTGGCGACAGCAAGACATTGGCGAAAAATAAATTGTTACGGATAATAAAGACACTTAACTTTTTTAATTTATTATCTTTTACTATTTTATAATTAACAACAATTACGAGCAATATTGCTACAACTTTATATCGAGTAATTAGCCTGCACCTCCAGCTCCAGCCAGCTTTATACACTGCTCCCCACCTCCAACACCTCCAGCTCCTGCCCTCCAGCCAATATAACTTTCCATCGCCAACAGCACCGGCTCCTACCCTCCAGCCAAATATAATTATTCCAGTCAATACAATTCCTTTACAATATTGTTCAGTGTATTAGTTTTTTTTTTTTGCAATATTGAAAACTGATTTTAAACCGTCACAAAATTAAGTTATATTTTTAATTTATGTAAATAAGGCACTGTTTAATAGGATTAGGTACATCAAACATGTCAGTATAACTTACGATCCATCTATGAATATCAATCATTTTATCAGGGGCATTTCTCCGTTGGCCATTACTTGATTAAACTACATCTATTTCACCGCTCTTAACGCATTATTAACTTGATTAAGCGATAGCAATCAGGTAATAATTTAGCTCGCCACTGGGCTAATTAGGCACGTATAAAAGGGGGTACTAGCTATATATACAGCTAGCTACATAATGACTCATGTACCTATGCACATCCCTACTACCTCCATTAGATCCCATTTATCTATCGTTAACCGATAATGAGTTTAAATATAGAATCATTTAAATGTCAGTAAACGTGTTCTTTTTCTTTCCAAATTCTCAATTCCAAATTCGAAAGATGCAATTTCATCATTCAATTAGTTTTCTTTTTAATTTGTTAATGTTGTACGTGTCGGCCAGTCGCGCCATTTATTCGTACATGCTTCTATTTTTACTCGTAACGAAGACGAATACGAGTTAATTACAAGCTTATTTAACTGTGTTGGGAGAGTTGGGTTTCTCATTTAAATATTGAAAGTAATTTTAGTAATTTTAGTACGCTATAAATTTTAATTATAACAAAATTAATGAATCAAATAAACACACTACTCTGTGTTGGTCGAGTGGTTGCAAAAAGCGACTACTAATCTCGGGATCCTGGGTTTGATTCCCGGGTCGGGTATCGAATTTCGGCAAAATTCCGGGAAATATCTAGTGGTGGCTCGGAGCCTGGAAATGTGTGTGGGACATAAATGTAAGTGGCGAAAAGTGAGATTGTAATACTCTCTTCTACAATGCCCTTCAGGGAGATACAGGCGTGATGATAACTGTATACTTAAATTATGTCCTTCCCAAAATCCTTCTTTTGTAAACGTACAGTTTTCATAGTGGTGAAGTAGTGCATAGGTCGTGTGACCGTCGCACGACGCGTCGCACACTCGGCTCGCTCGTGAGGGGTGCACAGCAGCCCCTTGTTGTTGCGAGATGCCGGCAGGGTCAAGTACACTCCATACACCACACCATAAGTGCCTACCGCGTGCCTACGGGTCCTTTGCTTTAAATTCTTGCATGTAATCTTTTGAAGTAGGTCGGAAAGCTGTCGATGTTTTATTAATTCATTTTAAAACCCACGAGTGGGTACCTATTTGTACGTAAAAGTTGTTGTTCATATTAAAACTCATGAAACGGATTTCGTTGAGGTTGTCTATGGAAATAAGCCTGAAAACTGAGATAGATACCATATTGTAAATAGTTATATTCAATAAATTATTAACTCATAAACAAACTAATGAGCTCCTTGTTAAATGATATATTGACATACATATATGTATAACAAAAGAAAAACACTGCGTGCCCATAGAGAAGCAGTGAAGCTATTTATTTATTCTCTTTACTTATACACCTACAAACATAATGGTTTTTAACATTTAAGTATACAAAAGGCATTTAAGTATACAAAAGTATATAAATATTATAAAATATTTTCGATGTATACTCATGATGAGTTGTTTCGTCCATTGCATGCAAGGTTTAACAAATATTGTCCGACGTGTACAGTGCAAATATACCTGCAGCCTCCGATGATGCAACTCGGCCTGGCACATCGCTGTGTCCACACCGGCACACGCTGGCGACGTCTCCTTACGCGTTTATATTGTAACCAGTTATTATCAAAACTTATCACTTGTATTGCAACACGTAGATAGTTTTCGTACATCTGCGGTATACTTATACAATGAACACTGCTGTGCTTATATAAAATCCGAAAAAAATTAAAAAAAAAACTTTAAAATCGTTCAAGATGGAACTAAACAGATACTTTCTAGGCAAGAGATACTAGACTTTACCTAACTCGCCAAGTTGCAGCGGAATACATTATAGTACCCTAACAAAAATATTTAGTGCTTGTATTGTCAAAGATTATGGAGGATACAAGGAAAGTAACCGACCACCTTGCATTTCAATTCACTGCTCAGTTTCAGTAACGTGTGCAGCGATAGCTGTATTCAGCCACCCACTTAATACAACCAGTTGATACTGTCGTCACATACAACTCGCCTCATATAGCGAATACACTTCGCTACTACAGTATTCGCATGCGATGTGTAAACAAGCGTTGAGCGTCGAAGTTGACAGCACGCGCGATCGCAGCCAGCCGATGCGACGTGTGACTTGTGCCAGGAGCTCGCCTGTTTCACAGCAGGCGGTCAGCGAACGTGCGCTATGCTTATGTGACAGTGATAAATGCGTTGTTGACTGAAGATTGTAGTTAAGGTTTTAACCAAGTTGAATCTATATATAAAAGAAATCTATGCTTAAAGTACTAACTCAATCCTGAAATCTAGTAAACGATGATGCTCTGTTTCATTACAAAAGTGACAATATTATGCTTTGCTTTTCTAATTTAGATTTTCTACTTGTGACTTGGAGTCTAGAATTTTGGCCAGTGTATGGGTATAGGCTCACCACATATTACATAGTGGGACACAAACGGAACTGGTAAAATGTGGGAATGAACTACTCTCCTCTGTCTGCCACTTCGGGAATTACAGGCGTGTTGTTACTTTTCAATAAGTGATTATTTGAATGGATCAACAAATAATGACTAATTAAATAAATAAGCGAACAAATGAATAATTTATAACACAACAAAGGACCAAAGTCAGTCAGTCTGTTTGATAAGTTTATCGTACACAGTCCGCTCGCTCGCAGTGCGACAAGCCAGCGGCGCGGGGGCGTGACGGTGCATACATTACGATAAAGTTATACAACGCCGTTCGACACAAATGGTGAATAGCACCTGAGCGATCACGCGTGTGCCGCGAGCCGCGAGCCGCGAGCCGCGAGCCGCGAGCCGCGAGCCGCGAGCCGCGAGCCGCGCGCCGCGAGCCGCGAGCCGCGAGCCGCGCGCACAGCTCACTGACGCCCAGCTCCCCTTTGTAATCAATGTTCTCACAGTTCGGAACGCTCGCAGATCGGTCCGTGTAAATGACATCACACTTTGATACACAATAACTCACACGAATTTACGTTCGTCTATTATTTATTAACTTAAAAGCTGTGTTAAATTTCTTCCCATATATTTTATTCTTCATTGTTCTATAAAACGCTTATAATATTTGTCTATTACACTAGTTCTACTTACGTAACATCACGCTTGTCATCTCCGAAGAGGTAAGCAAAAGAATGTTGAACACTCCCACGTTTCACCAGTTACATTTATGTACATCCCACTATGGAATAGGTGGTGAGCCTATTGCCATACACCGGGCACATAACTAGACTTAGAGCCACTACTAGAAAATCTAAATTAGAAAATTTAGTAGGTAATGCCCGACCCGAGAATCGAACCCAGCACCTTCCGTTCGGCAGTCGCACTTGCACAGAATGAAGTAATCTAATTCTACTAGACTTTCTATTATACTTCTAGACGTGTTACTTCTATAGCTGTAACAGTTATGAGCGCGGTGAATTATGTTCCTCTTTCACTTCAACTTAGCACATATCCTCACTTCCGACCACCAGTTACACCCTACCGTGTAATATAATAAAATAAAAAATATTATCCCCCATCCATCCAGTTTGCTTATGTTGATGTGCAACATAAGCAAACTGATGCGCACCATTGATATATCGGCCTCGATTAGAATCTTCGACTTCTGTAATCTGTCGATTCTAGTTCGTACGTGACGAGGTCCTTCGTTGGAACGCGCGCAAAGATAACTACATATTTGCAATACCGTTTGCAGCTGCGCCGAGTCGTGTCGGCGTGCACGCATAATAGATATTACGACAC
>DWFO01003766.1:0-11968 GCA_018246595.1 Mimoniades nurscia nurscia
ATCGTGGGACTTAAAAGTAACTGGTGAAACGTGGGAATGTTCTACATTCCTCTGCCTACCTCTTCGGGGAATACAGGCGTGAAGTTACTTTTAATATTTTGTGTAATTTTTTTTTGTGAGAAAGAACAGTTTCATTTTCGACGTGATCTGAACACTGCCATCTGTTCATTATTTGTATATGTATATGTTTTGTCAATTAGCCCCAATTTACTTGTTTACCTCCTAGATGACACTATTTAGCAATATATGTATTCAGAATTAAAATGATAGTGACATCTAACGTCTAATAGGCACAACAACGACAATACAACTTTACTGCTATTGCACTACAGATGTCACTAGTACTATATACTTATTAACTATTATATTTGTTTTGTTTTTTGCTATTATTACTAATTAGTTTAAGGTAATTAATACAATAATAGCCTGATAATCCTATTTATTAATATTGTAACACATCGAAGTAAATGACAATTTATTTTAATTTTATCGTTTAGCTGTTGAAAGTGATAACTTATAATTACTTAGTCCTGTTAAATCGTTGTTTAGTTATTTTTTTACTTGGCGACTTCCAAGCTCCAGAAAATCCATTTGATATAACGGTACTGAATAAAAGTGCGATTGATAATTATTATGAGATATTTAAACAAAATAGGATTTTAATTTTGAGTTTTTATAGCTATCTTTCTCACATAAAAAAGAGTATGAAATCAACAATTAAGGAAAGGAGATAAATGATCTTGTATTATGTATAATGAAAAGCGTCTGGTATTACCTAATAAATATTAGTTATCATCTCCGATTCAAAGATAGTTTAATCGTTACAGTGGATTTTTTATATTAAAGGGCAAGACAAACATGAAGATGTTCCACCTCATTGTAAGTGATTACCGTCGCCTTAGATATTTGGAATAGGTACCAGAGGGACACCAATGTGATGAACTTTTTAATGCAGTTTGAATATTCCGATGTCAGTTCGCACGTGCACGGCAGGAAGCTGCTATTAGGATCACTACATATATACTCGTAGCATGGTAAATAAATTATTGTGCCTTTATATATTTTCTCTAAATCCATAACATTTTGTTGAAGCTTTTTAACTTTTACATGTTTTACAGTCACCAACAATAATACAGGTAGGTAGTAACATGGTAAACTTAAAAACAGATTAATCCTAAGACGCCTCTAAAAATTTATTCTCTAGGAATTACGAATGAAAAGTTTCCCAACAATTTATATTTCGGCCAAACTTTTTTCCACCATCGCTTATGTGATGAGTCTATCTGCGCTCGAGACCGATAGGCTGCCGCTATATTTTCCGCTCCGCTGAGTCAACACGAGAGCCATTCATCGGTGCAATGAAAATATTGCCCATTTATCTTTTTGTTTCTCCCAAACCTTTCGGTTTAACCGGAGTGTGAACGCGAATTGTGTGCACTGACAGAATTCATTTATCGCACTCACTGATATGTGAAATCACTATTTGTTTGAATTCGTACCTACAATGTTTTCCTGTATATTTCCATGGGTTATTGACAATTCCGAAGGTATCAACGGAATGATTGCTGAAATAATTGCTTGCAGTCGTTACCAAGTATTGTGTACCGATATAATTTTTTTTAAGTAAACGATATAATCACCAGACAGCAGTTATAAGTAGCCCTTAGCGCCAACAGACATCGTACACTGTCGGAATACGATTGTTAGTCCCATATAGAACAGTTAGCGGTTTGTTTATAGGACTATTAAACAGTATTAAATTGTTAAAAAGACGGCAGGAATCGAAACTTAGTAAATTTCGCTCAGTTAATACTTTAACATGTAGATATGTAGTTAGTATCTGGTCTATTTGACGATGGTTACAGACGCGTTGAGCTGTTGTTGTACTATACTTAACGTCCACACCCAAACATCGATTAAAATTCAGACAGTAAAAGCCAGGATAATAGCTAATGGCTTGATATGGTTTTCACAGCTTTTTCCTTCAAAAAACGACTTGTGTTTTCTCAGTTGTTATTTCAAGTTTGGCTTTAATAAGCGAGAAATAGAGATTAAAACGATTAACATGCAAACGTTATAAATTAAATAAATGCGTCTGGATTAGGTAATCTGGTCAGATTAAAGTCTGCCCTCATACTTAAAAAAATACTGTGTTTATCATAAACAGATTCTTTCGATATCTATTTCTACTGCAGGTATACAAGAAATGTTTTAATTTGTATACTATTTATATGTATATACAATACGCTGTAAAACCAAGACGCTATAACATCGGGAACAAAATAACCATCTTTCATATATTTCGATATTTATTATGACTGCTAAGTATGAATAAGAATACACTCCGTGGATAAACGTTCTAAACTTAAAACGAAGAGTAAATGAAGGCACGACCACTCGAACACTGGAGCATAGTTGGAACAAATTAGACAGGTCATCGGTAGCGCCACGTGGCGGGTCCCGCGAGGCCGCGCTGACGGATTGCCGCGCGATTGCGCGCGACAACGCCTCCACTGTCACACGTCATAGACATTTGATGTCGAGGAGTGATAAACTGGTGCGGACATTTTTGATATTAAAACGTCGATGGGAATTACAATTTTTTTAGGCTGGTGAGTATATTGAGTGAGAATACTGACTATAGGTTAAAATTATACCTAAACTTTCTTCTTTTCGGTTTCTTAAATTTAAAGGTCTAAAGCATGTTAACATTGAAAGCAAAATGTATTAAATGTAAATTACGATGTGTTGTCGTGAACTAAATTAATTTTCTGTAGTACGTGGATATATGGATAGCCGCGCGATTGAGTGCGACATCTCTTCCCAATTGTCACACGTGGTAACCATTTATTTAGGCAACGGATATAAGATTATGGACGTTTTGAATTTTATTCTTCAGTGATGAATATATTTTTTTTAAATGTGCGTAATAACTTTTAAGTCATTATTACATAGTTATTGTTACAAAAGTTGTATTATCTACGTATTGTATCGTAACTTTGGTGATGGTCTTATTTTCAGTTTAAAGATCCAATTTTCCATTAGATATTAGTACTCGTATGTATATTTAACAATTTATTATAGATCTGATATAAAATTTTCATCTAGTATAAGATTTGAAGTTTCGGAGAAAAAATTGTAGATACGATATACGACATGATTTAGGTACAAATCCAAAACATCTTTTTTGATGTACCTACCTACTTTTATTAGAATGCATGTAGACATTAATCTACTTATATCCAAAAGATTTACTAAATTTTGTTTCTTCTCTCTTAATGTTTACTATTTAAGAGCACTGAAATATATTTCAGTTGCTAGATAATTACTGTAATAAAATTTGTTTTCTGATAAATTGCTATTGGATAATTGGCTTTGCTCGTTACCCGCTGCTTCTAACTGGCACGCGTCAATATCGCTCCTGTCCCGAGCTGATAAACCGTCTATGTCGAGGCGCTGCTGTCTCCATTTCCCATTGACGTCTTTGTTACAGACTAATACATTTGCTCATTTCAATTATTAAACGAACACCAAGAAAGTAAAAAAATATATGTAGATATTAGTAAACTAAAGTACTATTACAGTAGCATATATGTTTGTTAAATATAGACATAATTTAAGAATCCATATACGATAATAAAGTGCAAAGATAAACAAGTTTTGTTCCTGTTACTTGGTTTTTCAAATATAATATACCTACTTGTTAGGTTATTGCTTTTAATCAGATCGTACCTAACACTAAAATATCGAGGAATAGCTTGGTGTATAACACTTGTATCCTTAGTTATGCGGTGTTAAAAAATACCGGTTGCAATTTTTTAATACGTTAATATTACTTAATCGTCGACAAAAGTCATAAATGGTCTATTAACATAAAAATCATATTTTTCGAATCGCGGAACCCGCCTACTGACAGATGTAGGTATTGTACCTTAATGGCTTTCGGTATGCTAATTTTTTTTACAATCGTTTCTGGCTTACGCTGTCGCATTATAATGTTTAAAAGAAAAAAAATGTGGGCACGCGCGCGTTGATCTATGCATGCAATAGACAAAATGTTTTTTTTTGCGCCGTGTTTATGCATGTTTAATATTTCCAGTTAATGATCGTCGAAGTAATAATTTAGTTCTCTAATTTATTGGAACACGGGCGTGTCGAAAAACCGTTCATATTAAACGTATTCTTTAAAAATGAAATATTAATTTATTATATTAATATATTACATTATTAGTTTGTCTAAGTCGGGTTTCCTGTTTTGTGTAGGTATGTTCTTCACGAGTCGCAAGAATTATCGTAACACAGTGTTAACGATAAAAATCTTCGGCTATTCTGTTTTCAGTTTTTACTAATGCCTTTCAATTGATTTTAGGCATCAAATTGATTTTAAACGTCATAAATATTATGTTAATAAAAATATGACAACTTCGAACAATTCCCAGCGACGATAACTTCAAATTATATAAAATGCTATTAACCCGCCTTCACGGTCGATATCACAACAAATTGTGGCGAACATACCTAATTTCCTCATTATACATATATTTTCCCGCACCCTCAGTCTTGTAGGTGGGGGGTGGGGGGATGATTAATCACGCTACATGAATATGCATGAGGGTCGGGCTGTCAGGTGCGGCCACCTTTAAATATCAAATGAAACATGTATGCCGCTTCGCACAAGAATGTATCACGTAAATATGAATATAGAGACAAAAGCCTCCTTTGAAATCCGTGAATTACGTTTTAGTAAAGAAATTTATACACCCCTTTTTGAATTCTGTGCATTCTTATTGTCATGCACTACATATGAATATCGTTTCTTTATAAAGAAGTATTCATTTAATATAAAATAATATTATTTTACAGGTACGTCGTGACACCATTAATAAGAAAACCCCTTAGGTCATATTATAATAAATAATTTTAAGGATAGTTAATAATAAGTCTTTCACAATTCGTTACATTTTGTTAACGTTAACTCTACCTATACCGATTTAATTGAACCATTCAAATAGTGACTGATTTGTATTAAAAATAACTTTCTTACTAAAATTAACTGCAAGATAATTTTTAGCGAATAATAAACATGCTTTACCGTTGCAGATGTTAAACACGAAGGCTTCATTGTACAAGGGCGGCGTCGTGGAGGAATAAAATATCGAGTATTAAGAATTCACTTACAGCGGTTCTACAGTGCCTGCGGCATTATGTTACTTGAGACGAGATTTGTATTAGGATACCCAATGAAAAATATACCTAATATGGGACATATTACATTTCACTATAATTACGTTCTAAGAGAGATCCTTTCAAAAATTTCAACTTGTAGGTACTTGTAAATACGTGTCATTAATCGTGTAATTTAAATTTACGCGTAATTGAGTAAATAAAATACGCGTCGGGTATGTTAACACCTTACCATCTCTCATTAAAAATAAATAAAACACCTCCGTACGTACATAAAGTGTTTTATTTTTGAAATATTAGTGGCTTCATTTGTTAAATGGCACATTGATTATATAGTAATAATAAAGATATCAATAGTATTAGTATTTATATGACGGAAAAAATATGATTGGTGAAAGTTAACAGAGTTAACTTGAGAATAGCAATCATACCTATTTATGTTTTACAAGTAATTAGGACCTTAACAATCTTATCTTAGAATTATCTTAAGAAAGTTGGCAGTAAGAATAGTTGTATAATTGATAATGACAGTTAGAGGTTGGCTGGATGACTGGATGAGATTAGCAGCATATGATAATTATCACGATCACTAGCAGTCACCTGTAATTCTCGTCGACTACCTACTATAAGTTAACAGTAGAAAACGCAAAACCAATCAACCTCACACACAATCATTTTACTTACAACCTTTTAAACAATTACCGTAAAGTGTCGAATAAAAAAATCTCCCAACAACACTACCATTACAGGCGAACCGCGAATAAACAGAACGGAATTGCGACGCCATTATTATTTCTGGAACATTATCATCTAAATCGCATCGCGCCACCATTTACGGTGTTTAGGTATTTGCACACTATTGTTAGTGGCGTTGTGTATAAAATAAACATTTGTTATAGAAGGGACCGGCCACAATATCGGTGGCGCATTAACATTAGAATAGAAGCGGCTGATGTATGGTCGGCGAGTATTACTTCAGGTCGCGTCGGCTTTCGCACGCCATCTGATTCCTCTTTTGTAATCTGCGCCATCAGTTTTGATGATTTTCGAAATGCATTTAACGGCTCCGTGGATGGTGTTGGTGAATTTACATTTTTTCGCGATGCGAACAAGATATCGATACCATTAATGAATATGTTCTACATATTTCTATGTATTAGAATATTATTTTCAGACGAATGTTTTATTAGAAAATTTATGAAATAAACTAACTAGTAACATTATGAAATTGGTAGGTATAGAAATGATGATCAATAAAAATACATATTTTTAACAATAATTATTCAGCTTAGTAATTTTCGATAATTTCGAAAATACATAATGTAATTTATAAGATACAATTTCTTACGAAGTCAAAATACCTAAACCTACGAAAACTGTGATCGATACAAAAAAAATATTTGAATATAATCCGATTACAGAACAAAAGCACCTAGTTATACATTAAAACGGCGTCGTGCATTTCCATTCGGCATTCACAAAAGAAAACACTCGAGACAATTAAATAATAATGCAATCTGGGGATGTTTGCTCGGCAAATACACGAGGTACTGGGGTGAGCGGGCGCAGGACACTAGGAAGTAGGGGTTGGACTGATCAAATCTAAACTGAATTTGCTTGGTGTTGCGTCCGGCGACAAGGGCTTAAACGAGAGGATAGTTGTAAAATAAATAGCATCCGAGGGATGGTTAATACAGGGCGGGAAAATCGTGTCGGCGCTTCCCCGACGCGCGGCCGCCGCGTGCCGGCCGCGTGCCCGCCGCGCCCGTCCTCCCGTCCTCATTCAATTCCCAGCTACCGAAAATATTTTGGCTAGAAACGAGGACATTTATAATTCTAACAGGAAATATTACACGCTAATTTTACCATTTGGGACACACTGATTGATTTTGTGCGGTGTGTCCGGATTATGCTATTAGAGTATTGGCCATGTCACGGTCAAATATTGACGGTCACGTTCAACTTTTGGTTATAATTAATCCACGTAAACTTTAATTTTTTAATGAGTGATAATATTTATCCAGTCGTCATATAAAGACTACAATATATATTCTAAACGATTACATATATTTATATTTGTACATTAACAATCTACCTTATATAAGTGTACACAAATCATAGACTAAAAGAAAATAAATTCAGTTCGTACCTAACTGTGCACCCCGGGAGGCAAAACGCGGACCATAAATTTAATCGTAATTATATGTAGTGGAAGTAACAAGCGAACTATCTTTCGCTTAGCGGAGCATGTGATTGAGTCTAACTATTCCATTAACTTGAGACGGGAAGTTTATTGATTCCCGTAATTAAACGACCTCAATTTCATTGACTATTCATTCCGGATGGCTTTGCTCTAAATACCTTGTTAGTTATTTACAACCTACGAAACTTATTCATCCGTGCAATGTCTAGTTTTCGCTATAACATAGTTTACTCGAATAGGAAGACCATTAAAAACTTTGATCCATTATTATAAGAAAATTTTGTTTCCGATACGAAATGGCGTAGTAGGTAGCTATTAATTATTTATTATTGTCAATTACTTCAAAAGTAGTCGGTATTATCAAGACTATTGTTGTGGGGCTGTATGTAATAGGGCTACAGGGACATTTAGAACAAATTACTCATTTAGTGAACATTTACAAGATTTCCTGTTATTGAAATTTGGTCACAATAACGTTGCGACATGTTTCTGAAAAAAATCTAATAATCGTGAGGACATTCGTAGAAACGCAGTGAAATGGATGTTTTGCTAAAAAATACGCGTAGAACTGATATTTACTACCGCAAGTGAACCACTTCCTTTTTCTATATCATTATTAACTGCCTGTCGCTCTCCAGTGCTGGACGTATGTCATTGTTACTGCTATTTATAACACACATACACAGTTCGGAACGGTAGATAGTAATCAATGTAGATCGCGTACAAACGAGTGTTGATAAACATGTGTTCTGAAGCACTGGAGTTATCCACGGACAGTTGAGTTATGGAACAATAATTAACGTATTGTTTATTGCTCATCTAAAGATTTGGAATAAAGCGTTTTTGGTGTAGACGAATGTAGTAAAGAAATATGTCAATCAATGTCAATGACATATTTGGATTTTATTACTTGTTAGAAGTAATTAATGACATCACCGCATATACATAGGTATTTAATTTACATAAATTGACAACGCAAAGTTAAAATAGGTACCATCCGTGCGTCACTTGGTCGACGCACTGTTTTTTATGGCTGTTGCTGTAAATTACCAACATACCCATATTGTTTACAGAAATTAAATTGTTGGCATATATTTACTTTTACATACATATACGTATGTATACATACACATATGCATATGAAGGTAATACTAAATGAACAGTTTAAATAGATTACAGGCGTGATGTAACTTTTTTTGTTAACTTAAGCTTAAACTAAGTTTAACAGAATTATCTTCCAGGTTGCTTTTTTAATTCACATATATAAACCACACAAACGGTTTTAAATTATCAAACATCAAATAGTATCTACACATTTTTCGGAATCCTACTGACAATCTATAGGATTTTATAATTTAATATACGAACGGCGATTCGTGTCGAAACCGAATTAAAAGATAAGATCTCAATTTGCGAACTTCCCGAGGCTTTGCTAAATTAATTTAGGTCCGAAGATGCCTTCCGGTTGTCTGTCACTTGTTTTTACAGGCTTACTGCAACCCTCTTAATTACCACGGGGTGTCTTTTCGCAACCTCCCTTAAAACGATATTTGTGCAAATTTGTTGTACTACGCCAAATTTAACGAAGAAAAGAATAATAATAAAAATATAATTAAACTGAAAAAACCTTATACTGCGTTATATTCGAAGGTTAATTGGTCAGTTAAACTAAAAGTTAATCAATGTTTGTTTGTTAGTCTCAGAACTGAATGCGGTCTCACTTCATTTCATCACCTTGCTGCAACTCTCGTAATTAGCACTGCGTGAAAGTCAACCTTAGTTTCTTTAAGAAAACTATTAGATATTATTAACTGTTATACCTAACTTTACAACATCGATGTAATACGATATACATGCCTGAATGTTCATCATTATATTTTTTAAAGCGTGCAAAATCGGCCAATTAAGAGCGGACCCGCGTAGTAACTAAGGGCGTTTTGAACGCGTGGTAGCGCGCGAGGTCTTAATCGTGTCGACTAATCCTTTTCATTCTAAGAGATCTGTTGTCCAACAGTGAATCGATAATGAATTGTTACTAACGAAAATATCTATTCAACAACAAATACCACATGATCACGCTTGTATATCCCCTGAGGGGTAGGCAGAGGGCTATAATACTCATACTTTTCACCAGTTATTTTATACGCTATGGAATATGGTGAGCTTACTGTTATACGCTGGGCACGACTCCAGACACCAAGACACTGAGAATTCCAAGTGAGAAAACCGCAGAACATCCTGCTTATTAGTCCCATTTGCAACCTGTAGAGCAACAAGACAGTCAAGAATAGATAGTCAAGTCAGATAAATAATTAAACTAAGTAACGCGTACCACACTTGACATTTCAGATTCATGTACCACTTTTCAGGTATTCTGTTTGAAACGATCTCAAACGCACAAATGGTAATGACAGATGTTATTTACAACAGAAAATATCATCATTCTGAAGGGAGGCATTCGAGGCCTGAATTATCGTAAAGCCTTCTCAGCGGGACCTCCGAGATCGAGCCCATTGTCATCGCGACTTCTATCTGCATAATTCTGCTTCATTAAAACATAGGAATGATTAATAACGGGGATCATTACGTTTGGGTGTGTAGGTGAACCATGCGAGCCAGCTTTATACGAGACATGTTTGCTATATAATGTCATCAGAAATACTTCGTTGGTTGAGTGATCGCAACTGTGACTCGATCGAGAGGTGCTGGGTTCGATCTCCGAGTTGAGTACTACTGTTGAATTTTCTAACTTGAATTTCTATTAGTAGCTAGGAGTTTATATTTCTAGCCGCTGTTTGGCAATAGGCTTATCACCTATTCCATGATGGGACATAAACGTAGCTGGTGAAATGTGTGAGTGTACTACACTCCTCTGCCTACCTTAATATGAATAACTGACAAAATTAGTAACAATCGTAGTGAAGTTTGCTACTGGCTGGTCACCCATCTGCAAATCTACAGAGCCAAGTATTACTTACCAACCAAAGTCATTTTATAAACACTGGACTTGAAAATTTCGGCCTTAGCATTTAGGTATGTTATAGCATATCTTATCATATTCACCTTGTCCAGAATACATGGCCGGAGTGCGGGGATACAGGGTATCACAAAAGGCGGCTAAAGCCGATGCTAGCAGAACGCGGTAAGGCGCGGTCTGCTTAGGCACAGATAAATACCCTGGCCGCCTATGAGCAGCAGCTTAGGCAGTACGAGAAATGTGGTCTGAGATCCTCAAACCGCATGCCGAGCGTGGTAATTATGGGCATAACCCCTCAGGAGAGGCCTATGTCCAGCTGTGGACTGCAATACGCTGATGATGATAATAATATTATTTTCACATGTTTCATCGTCCTACGATTACAGAATTCTCGCCTCATACCGCAATAGTTTTGTTTCTTTCAACGTTATCTTTGACTCATTTAAAACCGTTATTACTGTCCCAAATTATAAAATAACAAGGATTCGATATTGGAAATACAGATTCAGATACTCTTTTTATTCCCACATAATTTCACTGCATACAATGTTAATATAACTTGGAGACAATGGGGGAAAGAAAACGCTGTTTTAGGATTGTATTAGAATTACGAAAACAGTTGTCGCCCTATCGTCTCGCCTGCCATATAATTGGCTAAGATTTTAACAAAATATCAACCCGCGAGTTCCTATTCTCTTTATTATAAAATTAAATGAGTATTGAGCATTTTGAGGAGATACAGTTTTGAATATTCAATGCGAATAAATTAACGGCAAGTAGAACAAATAGACTTATCTACATAAATATATTTTGTGGAAATAAATTTGGGACATCGTTTAGATGAACGTTTGGCAAAGACGTAGAAAATAATTGGATGAGGAATTGTTATTTTATTATTATTATATCATCATAAAGTCAGTCACAGGTGTCGTATCGTCGCGTCTAATCACTCGCTCGTAATAATAACATAGACATTGAAACATATATGAAAAATAGTACACAAGTTTATACATATATACTTGTATATGTAAACGTGTATGACTGGTTAGGTATTTATTTTATGGGGCGTGGATCTAAAACTTGTTGATACGATGAAATCAATGTCGGCAAATCTTTAAAGCGCAGAGAGACGTTATTTTCTAAAAAAAAAGGGCTTATCGCATCCAACTGATAATATTCGTGTGTACGATAAAGTATAATTTCCCAGTGATTGGTATCTAATTGTAAATACAGTGGCATTGATAAAAGTTTAGATTTACGATTATTTATGGCACCCCGATAAGAGGGGACCTATGCGTAATGTATTTGGGTAAAACGACTTATTACGTAAACACAAGGTAATCCAGCTAACAACGCGAGGTATGAAATCTATTATAACGAGTCGCCATGATAGATTCGTATTTGATTACGTTGGTCGTGTTGGTTGCAAGTGCGACTGCCGAACGGGAGGTACTGGGTTCGATTCCCGGGTCGGACACTACTAAAAATTTTCTAATTTACATTTTCTAGCAGTGGCTCGAAGTCTGAAAATGTGCCCGGTATATGGCAATAGGCTCACCACCTATTCCATCGTGGGACTTAAAAGTAACTGGTGAAACGTGGGA
>DWFO01003767.1:0-11967 GCA_018246595.1 Mimoniades nurscia nurscia
TGACATATTTCTGTGATGATACCATAAAGTAGAGTATTCGACTTTCTTCATAACACACCACAACATCTCATGTCTTTGTCCTAATAAGATAATAAAGTCTAATTTGAGTAAGATTCGCTTTGCTTCCTGCAACGCATGTGATAGACAACCTCTCGTCGGAAATATTATTCAGAGCATAACGTAACACGATCTTCTATTACAGTTCCATGGCTAACAGGCAAATTTTGCATGCGGTTTCCCCATCGGCAGTTCTATGCATTTTATAACAAATGATTATTATAATGATATCAGCACACCTGGTATGTTACAGGGTAAGCAGAGGGCACTAAATGTCAAATGTCTCTATCCCTTCAGACCTGCGTTCTTGTTTTACATTCATCACCTTAATTTACATTTGATTCTTTTCAACTGAAGATTTCCCAGCTCAGTAATATACCAATGTTTTTGATACAGCTGCCATGGTGTACAATGACAAGCGGCCACCGGTAGAATTAGATCGGTGGTTAAGTAAAAGATGCCACCAACAAGCGACGTCTAAGATTGGTTCGCGACGAACAAGGAAAAGTAATAACGTTAGGAGGTGAAGTGGCCAATGAATAAGCAGATTCGCTTTACCGCCGCGACGAACGGTCCACACTCTACGTTAACGGTTATAACGCGTAGTAAAAGCTGCGAACGAAATGAAATCCTTTAGCTTTCTAACAGACGTATGCCGCGGGATGCGGAGAGATCGACGCTGATTGTTGAAAATCACGCCGCTTGTCGTTCCCAGCGAATTTGAATTTAATTGATCACCGTCCTCGCCTTGTCCGTCTCCGTTACGTCTATTCTATAGTCTAGTCTATGGTCTAGTCTATTGTCTATTCAAATTTCCTTTACTAAGTTCATCATGATCTACCGAAGCTATCTCAGTAACGACCAAGTGTTTGACAAACTTCGTTGTAGTCGGGTCCCTTCTAAATTAAAAAATTTTCATATGTGCTTTCAGCAATAACATGATGGTCGTTTCGAAAGGTACTTTTGAAAATCCTTTGTATTTTTTTAAATATTACACGAAATGTACCTATATAAAATAAATTTCATTCCACACACATTTAATATTTTCTTCAACCAACTAACGCGATGTATTAGGTACTCCTAATACTAAAATTAATGCAACGTTTTCATTAATTCTCTTATCTACCAATCTTCTATTATCTCCTTTAAGCCGTATTTATTTTTTGATCTCGTTAACGATAGTCAAGCATGTTAAATTTAGTTTTTTTTTTGTGTATTTTGAAATTTTAATCGAGGGGTCTCTCGGCAATCGGCATTTCCTCTTAATAATAATCAAACGTAACGAAGTTTAAGAGAATCTATTGTTTGAATTAAACTTTTTTGCTGTTTGCGAGTGTCTCCAACTGCTGCGAACTCCCGTACAATGGAGTGCTTTCCTATCCCACTCCACGCCACAATAGTTCACCTGACGACGCGCTCCATTGTAATTACTATAGTCAGCGCAAAATGCGGCGCAGCGCTGTCTACTCTCTCATCGATTATCGTTTTAATCTCATTCTACAAATATTTTTCACAACTATTACTATTGCATTCTTCATTCATGTTTATATTGCATATTTTTTTATAACAAACCAACAAAATTGCGAGTTGCAATGTTTTAAGAGCTAACATTCTCCTAGGGAGACCCTTGTGTTCATTGTAGCGTTGAATATAAGTACCTCGTACAGAAAAGTCCGAAATCATATACAATCTACTAACATTTCATTTAATAAAAATGCAGTTTTTCGATTTGTCTCTGACACTAAAATACACTACCGCAACAAGTAAATATTAATTTGTAGCGTTCCCCGTTCACTATCTCCACTATTTCACTATGGAACGTAGGTATACATAATTGGTGACTCGTGAGAGTACAATATATTTATCTCTGTGGCCCGTCGGGGGAATACAGGCGTGATGTTATGTTACGTTACCGTGCCGTGATTTCGTCAGTAAAAATTGGTGCAAGTGGGAGGGAAAGGGCCCGTCCTGCTAGATCCGAATCGGTCGTCTAACGGTCGGACTCGCAGTTCAATGACTTGATTCGGCGTTCAATTTTCGCCGAGTACTGTTAGATATCTTACGAGGCAATAACAGTCTCGTAATAACGATAGAGGCGTCTCCCGAGGCGGTGTTGTGGAAGTCCTCTTTCGTCCAAACCTATCTGTAGATTACTAGGTCTTTAAATAGTCAATGGATAATGAGATTGAGTCATTTATACTAATATATGTTATAGAAATCGAATTTTGAAATTTTTTAAAATTTTGAAATTTTGAATTTTTCTGTTTTTAATGTTGTTCGTATGTTTATCACTTTCAATGTTATCGGGTTTATTTCGAAAGTACTTAAAATATTGTAGCGCTTACGGCGCTGACGTGTTTGCAGATCAGGAACAACCTGAAAAGTTACACAATTATAATGAGATTGACTGAAAGTTAACAAGAATTTAAATAATTATCAGGTGTTCAGAAGACTTAAGAGTTCGGTCGCATTCAGTGTCTGAGTAATTAGTGACAACTATTTTTCAAATCCGCACTGTGGTAACTTCATAGAGTAGGTTCGGAACCTATTAGGGCTGGTTAGGTGTATGGTAACTGGGAGCATATAAGAAGAATAATGAAATTATCTCAGATAAAGATTTTTCGAATTCATTATTACCGATTTATTACTGTTTAAACATCACCAAAAACCAGAACAAACTTTACTACAAAACATAACCTAGCAATAAAGACCGTAAATACTAAAGAATTCATGTTTTTTTGTATACATTTTTATTATTACATGATTATATCATCACACCCGGCCCCTACGGGGTAAGTAGAGAGTATCGAATATCAATACCTTTATTCGCACAGATCTAACTTGCTTCTTCGACATAAGTAAGAGCATGAAGTACCGAATGTTGTTAAGGGTTAATCACATTAGAACCGAGTGGTTTTCGTGACGGGGCATTAGCGACGAGCGCATCGCTAACGGTCGCGGAGAGACGGACCGAAGTAACGGCCACACCGCCTCTTGGATGCGTAAGTTTACATTTGTACGAAGTTTTATTGAACTCCGAACATTTGTGACATAATATCTACTTAGGTAACCGTCTGTTTATTATATCGGATTAAGTTGATGATTTAAGACTTGTCGCTTTATTCCGATATTCCATTGTACCTAAATTATGTTGAACGTGTACAAACCCACGCTCACCGCGCACGGTAGATGCCTTAACCCTTCTCATTCGAGGAGAACATCCGGGACCAATAAGGGAACGATAAAAGGTGTTGTTGTGAATGATGATGACGTGAACGATGATGATATGAATGATGGTGAAGTTGATGAAGTGAACAATGGTGATGTGAACGATGATGATGTGCATGATGATGATGATAATGCTGAACTAATTCTCTGAAGTTTAATCACTCTTATTAACATAAAGAAAACTTCGCCACTTCGTTCACCTTACCCGATATCCCACGACAAAAGCAAGCAAGTACGATGTCTGGTAAAAGAATCCCGCACGGTCGCTGCGTCAAGTAACTACGCCGGTCTCATTTGTAGGTCGACATATCAAAAGATAACGAGCGACCGATAAATTGGGTAACTCTGTCAAATTCCTCACAAGGAACACGCGCATCTAGTCGTTACTAAGTGGCATTTCTAATCACTTCCAATAGTTTCCACAAATGACGTATCGATGTGCAATTAGTAGCGCTGGAATGCAGATTATGTAGATCTATTGAGGCAACATTAAGGTCTTGTTTTAATTGGGTGCACGACCAAAAATTAAATGCCTTTCTCATTGCGTTAATGAGTAACAAGCGACGGGCTATTGTGTTGATTACATTACCATTGATAATCTGTATTGCTGGTGTATAAAAGCTTTTGGACAACCAGAATACGATTGTGGTGCATGAAAGGAGCGTCCCCGAGGGGCGACTGTGTCTAATTAAGTAGGAATGTATACGGCCCGGCGCACCCTGGACATTGCGACTAATCCTTTCATCGCTACGGCTGATCACTCGCGGTCAGCTATCGAATCGACGAAGAACACCTCGTAAGGGTTTGGTTTATTAATAAAAAACATCACGCTGTATACCGTGAAAAGATTGGAAGAGGAGTGTAATACACTCCCACACTTCATTTTCGTTGTTATACGAGGTGGTCCCACTAGGGGGTATTGTAAATTGATTTTAAGAAAAACAACTTTACATAAAGTAAAAATATTTCTGTTGTTTTTTTATTTACAATTTAACAATCAATTTTATTTAATTATTTCGTGATAACACTTGGCGATGTTCGAACGGTAGATCTGTAATGTTGTGTCCTGTATTAATTTGCCTAGATTTAGTGAGATCCGAGCCAGCAATGTCCGGACTCTCACCCAGTGCCCTTCTCGGAAACGGTTGGCCGCAAGGAGCGAGCCACTCGGCCGCTCCCTCTGCGAGCTGTATAGGGTTGCACTACACTATTTAATGACACAATAAATAAAGTATGTACCTAATATACTATTCATTATGTTTATTTCTTATTGTCTTATACTCCCACGATCCACCGATTATGTCACATGTCTAGTACAGCACGAGACTATTACCGATATACATATATGTAGGTACCTATATATATAAAAAGTTATCGAAGTAACTATTTACTATTCGAATCTTTTCATTTCTTGCAAACATTTTACAGTATACTAATCTATTTATTTATATCACATGAATGACGCTTTAACCAAATAGGTCAGATACTGGCTGATGGATCAGTCAGAAGTGTTCGTGATTTGAATTACACTCTTGTATATTTCAGTTACACGCTGCCTACGTCTTGCGGGAATACAGGCGTGATACTCTGCTATTATTTAAATGACAATATGATAGTTTTTTGAAAGGTGAATATAGTGCAGAGCGGCAGCCCTACGGTGACACGGTTCGCGGGAATCTATCGTCAAGTGGCGACACAGGCTAAGCGCGGCGGCGAGCGCGCTCCGCAATCCTGGCGACGCGCTATCACGTGACTGCATGAACGTGCGAAATTACTCTTTCGAGTTCCCACTGCGTCATTTGTGTCCCAGCACCTACGGCCGTGTGCCTACGCGTATTAGACACACATTACGGGTGTACTAGACTGCCGCACAGTGCTCTTTGCCTGCCCCGGGCGTGATGGTATAATAATCTATTGGAATCTAATACATCATTATTCCATCACGCTTTGTAATGATTAGAAAATGCTGTACACAAATGGTTATGTTGTATGTATATAAATGACATTGATTAATTAATGTTTAGTTTATAATTGCTATTGTTGTGTCGATACGGAAATTAAGCTTTATATATGTATGTATATTAAATAATGATTTATACATACAAAACATATTGTTAATTTACGCAAGTAAACATTAACATCATGCCTGTAATCCCCGAAGAGTTATGCACAAGAGCGCAGTACACTCCCACGTTTTACCCACAAAAATCCAATAATACTCGACTCTAGGATACTATAGCATCTCAATCAGCAACCGCACTCGCGACCACTCGAACAACGGCGCAGTCTCCAGAAACTAGTGAACGTGACGTAAAACTTTAAGGTATTCAATATCCTCGACTATTTTCCTTCACATTTACAGCAAGTAATAATTAATTAAAAATATCATTTGGACAACTATTTACGTAGCAAAATATCAATCGGACGTCCACACACAATGGGCTGTAGTGGCCGCGTCGCTAATGCTCAGACGATAGCCTGATCGTAGCCTCTTGATCCTAGGCAGTGCAATTGTAGCCGCCCTTGAGAGTCACGTGAGGTCGCCGGGCGCTTGTACCGAGCGCATCTGTCTCCAACATGGACCTGCATTGCATCACAGCGACTGCAGAAGGTCGCGCTATAAGGAAACATATGGATGACGATGTCTGTACATGTAAATCCTAAGGTTGCAGGTGTTATCATTTGCGCTGCGGTATTGAGAACAGTGTTGTATGTTAAACAGTGTAGGAAACACAAACGTAACGTTACGGCTTTAATCCTCGAAGAGGTAGGCTGTGGCCTGTAGTACACGTGCTTTCACGTTTCACCAGTTACGTTTACGTCCTACTATGGAATAGGTGGTGAATACTACTAAAAAATCATAATCCCCGCTGGACTCGGGGTGTAGGACTCATAATATTTCGCCACACAACATTCAGCACTCGTTTCACACAACCTGGCGGTGCCCCAGACCTCTGACTCCTCCATTAGCCAACATCTGACTTGTTTCTCAAGACCCGTGAGTCTTGGTCTCCCTCGGCACCCGCATCCATCCACATTCGCATGTTACGTATATCTGTTATTTATTAGTTTATTATTAATAACGATTAATATCGTGTGACTGCCTCGTTGGTCGTGTTGGTTGCAAGTGTGACTGCCAAACGGGAGGTCCTGGGTATGATTATCGGGTCGGGCACTACTAAATTTTCTAATTTAGATGTTTTATTAGTGGCTCGGATTCTGGACATGTGCCCGGTGTATGACAATAGGCTCACCACCTTTTCCATAGTGTTCTACATTCTTCTGCTTACCTCTTCGGGGATTATGGGCGTGATGTTACTTAGATTTATCGAAACTATATGATTACATACATGTCTCTTTTCTCTACAATCACTTTGAACTGTGAAATATTCTGCAAAACTCCATCCCGGACGACGAGAAAAGCGCACCTGCGCAGTAACCCAAGTGAAAATAAATTTTACTTGCAAAAATAAATGTACTTTTACTATTACATAAATTACAGACGCGTGCTTGAAAAATTGAATGGGGTAAAAATATAATTTCTAAGATACTCAAATGTTGTAGGAATTCTTGTAGAAAGGTCTCTTGAAAAGTCAATATGCACAAAAACCTTTTAAATATTAGTGACTTACTCGTAATACTGCTCAAGGATTGCTTCAAAATGTTGAAAAGTATGCGAAATAGTGTAATACCTACTTGTGTAATAGCCTATTAACGAGCTATAATTGCTATAATTGGACAATATTGGTCTATATTTTAACCAATTAACTAACTAGTATTTTACTGTAGTAAAATTATTAAATGGAAAATATTTTTAACAATTAAAATAGCGTTTTAAACGTGACTGGTGAAACGTGGGCGTGTATTAAAACTCTGCTGCCTACCTCTTCGGAGAATACAACAGGCGTAATATTACGTAATTATAATAGCATATCAGCTCATCGCATGCACTGTCATATAATCGCAAACTGCACAGAGTCTAGCTATGTTGACCAAACAGCTGAACAAACCAAATATATGAATTGCTAAATATGTAGAGAATTTTGGATAATAACAATAATTGCAGATGGCGCTCACTAGGGGAGCCCTATGTCTAGCGGTAGAATGTTATAGGCTGATGTTGATTGATGGCAGAGAATTTTACATCCATAGTATTAACAAGTGCTCATCAAAAAAAACTTTTCTTTAAGTAGGAATTGAACCCAGAACGCAGTGAATTAGTATTCAGTGGTCATTATCGCTACATATTGAACCTTGATTAGTAAATAATCTGTTATTTAAGTCTGTAAAAAACATAAAATTTCGGTAAAAAATTTAATCTACGCTAATAAATTTTCTTTAACTTATGTTTTCGATTTTCAAAAAGGGAATTACAGTAGTTTACATAATTTCATAGCTTAATACGTCGCAAATGTCAACCATTACTTGTCTATGAGTGAATCCAAGTTGGATTTACTACTGAGGCTTGGCTACAAGGGATTGCATTGCGATGGAATGCAGAAAACCTTTTTTATCAAATATTGTAAAACTGTCAATTTTATCACTCGACTCTAATCAAAGTATACCAACGAAGTAACCATTTATAATAAATATAACACGAAATAATACTTGACAGAGTGAATGAACAAACGGACGAATGAATGAACGCTTTGTTTCTATATCTAAGACACGTACCTACATACATGTTTACATAAACAATTTTATTTAAAAAAAACGCTTAACAATATCTGTATATCGAAATACTTAAGAACCATCTATTTAGAAAGAACAAGAATCTTGAAACATAAACATAAAAACGATATACATGAAAAACCAGTATTTTTTATCAGCACAGCATCACCGTCCTCTCATAGGATTGTGAAGTACGTTAAGTTCATTAGGCTATCTGGGGGGCAACATGGCGGCCGCGCGGAGGCCCTGTGGATGGGATTGCGTAAGCACGACCGATTCTAGCGCTCCCACGCGCAAGGTCAGCCCCGGAGGCCTGACTAAGTATGATTTTACTTTGATTCCGAATAATTGCTTTACAGCCTCCTTTACAGCTGGCGACGTATTCACGAATAGAAAATAGTTCGTCCATATCACTGACGTATTCTAAATTTAAAAATATGTATGTGAATCTGTGATGTCTTTTCTTCATAATTGCATGTTAATCGTAAGCTATAAATGTTATTATTGTCACATAATCGGGTTGATGTTATAATTGCATATTTGTAAATACGATCAATTTAGGACAAGGCGGCGAAAAAGTGACACAAATGTCAGGTTCATTTATCTTTCACAAGAAAAAACTGTTTTCATAAAGAATTATGATAAGCATACAATGAGGAACGTCAGCAGAATTTAAATAGGTATATGATGTAATGTTGGAGGATAATGTTTATAGTAAATGAGCATTTCCATTTGAAAAGTCTTCGATCTCAAGCGTTGTGAAAAGCAACAATAGTTGATTCTCAAATAAATGTAACTGAAATAGTGGCTAAAACAAACTCATTTGCTGTTTCGTTCTCAACTGCGCAGTAGAACGACACATTGTAATCCTACACTGTAATTTGTATTCCGTTTGCTTTGTGACTATGAGACTCATATAGAAATGTACGACGGTACATGTAAAAACAGGAATTTTGCTTTCGAAGGGGTTTTTTCAAATCGCCTGTCACGCACTGACTGCCTCGTTGATCGTGTTGGTTGCAAGTGCGACTGCCGATCGGGAGGTCCCGGGTTCGATTCCCGGGTCAAACATTACAAAATTTTCTAACTTAGATTATCTAGTAGTGGTTCGGAGTCTGGATAAGCGCCCGATGCATGGCAATTCCATAGTGGGACGTAAACGTAACCGGTGAAACGTGGGAGTGTGCTGCATTCCTCTGCCTCCCTCTTCGGGGATTACAGGCGTGAATTTATGTTTAGTTACGCCTGTCACGCATGTTGATCCTGACAGTAAGAAACTTATTATTATTATCTTGTCACGCCACGGGCTAGCCGGAGTGCACCGTGCAAATATCTATCCTTATAGACGTACTTTTTTATATTTACGAATTACTTCGTTCTAACTTTGTGTGCATAAGATCCTTAACCCACTATAGCTGATCGACAGTTTAACGTTTCCACTAAATCTCCACAAGTCTGGCGCGCGAAGCTTTTACTTCAGAACACTTAGAGCCGACTCATTAACATTGCTCGCACACGTCCCGCTACAGCAACAACCAATGCCGTATTCACATACAAAGTTGTATGCTGTAAAATAAAACATTAAGCAGTAATGCCTTTGTCTACATCTAAATATTATATGACTTTCACGTTCTGACTTTCATATTACGGCGTCGTTGGTGCGACTGACTCGTAGGCAGCATAGAACTATTGGCTCATTTTAGTGTCGGTTTATAGTCGTTTTATGATTCGGCGAGTCGGTCAAAGGGATCATATCCTACTCGGCGCGATGCGCGAGCGATGTGCCGTACGTACAAGGCGCACATAGGTATACAAACAGAGATAATCTCTACCACCAACACGGCGAGACCTTGAGCGGCGACGCCTACCTAGCGCGCGTCCGCAGTACGTACTGCCTTCCGACGGCGTGTTTGAACGGCCATAGAAAAATAATATTTAGATGTCTAGTCGACGTTGTGTTGAATAACGTGTAGTGGATTCAATTTAAACGTTCTGTGCTCATTAGTAACACTTCTACAGCGCGTGGTCTGTTTAACAATCGCTCCTACGCCGCGCGCCCCGGCATAGGTCCGCACTGATACAATTAAGTTTTCATTTCTTTCAAACATATGTACATATATAGTTTATAATTCACATTTGACTATTCATTTTTATTCATCATAAGTGAAATGGATAATTTTTATATGTATATTGGAACAGTTCACACGATAAGCACTACAGACACATGAGAAAGCGGGATAGTAGTAATTTTACATCAAATTGAACTTGTTTTATTGCTTCAAAGCGGAGTGAACAGGAAATTAAAAGTAGCGAACTCTTCTTGATGTCGGAGTAGCGGTAACCGATGCGTGGTCGGAGCCCCGGGCGCGCAACAAATGAAACAGCACGAGTTACACGGACGAGCAAAACATAGAAAAAGACTGTTCCTTTTCTACAGCTTTTCTCTGGCGTCGAGTGAAAGAAAGTTTCGTGAACACACAGTACATACGCCACGGGTTGACGGAATATACTTATAGTATATACTGTATCCACTTTAAGAGCTATTAAATACGTGCCCAGACATCAAATGATGTTACTGCAAATAGTGTTAATTTTTATTTGGCGTTAATGGATACATTAAATCTTACCACACAGGCATTATGTCTATTCATGTCTATTTATAATTAATTCACTAATTAACATTATTGCAATAAATAATAATTGTACCATCATGCCAGCACGCTTATCGGGTAAGCAGACAACACCAAAAGCCAAATACATCTATCCTTATAGATCGCAATAGATGATATTGGAATAATTTTTAAACTGTGTTTCGAAGGAGTATACATTTTTATTAACCCTACTTATTGTATTGTACTTTATTTATTGTTTTATAAAATACTGCTTCACAATGCACAGTTTCTGTAAAAACGTAGGAGATGGACATGATGCGTCGTTATTGATCTCGATGGAAATTTATTCTAATTGAATGCATACAGAGCCGTGAGTGATTGCGTTAATGCTAAATCATTGGCGGACTCGCCCGGTAATTACAATGTGTAACATGTAATTATGTGTAAAATATAAGACGCCGATGACAAACGTAGAATAAAGTGAGAGTCGTCGAGTTTTGTGTAAGTTATCACACATTCAACATCGCTTAGATTGTAAAAGGAATAGTAAATAATTATTACATTTATTTTTCTTCGTCTTATACGAGTATGTCGAATAAATTGGATAAATTAATGTAATAACTCATATTTTACCAAATGTAATGTACGTAACCGTGGGACACTTTTTGTTATTGATCGACACTGTATTGTTAATGCCATCGCGTCTCTAACCTTGTGGGGTAAGCAGAGAAAACTGAGTGCCAAATATCTGTATCCTTACAGATATGACGTGCATTTTGTACAATGGTTCACGATAATAAGATGTTATCGGTGCATATTTATGTATAGTACGCATGCATAATCAATACTGCCATCTACACCTACGGTAAAACTCGTGGGTAGAAAAAAAATTGTACCATCGTTTAGGTTATATCTGGTCGGACTCTATACTCTATGGACATTTCTAGAATAAATATAAAATATAATAAATATAAATATAAAAATTAATAACACGTAACATCACACCTGTAATCCCCGATGAGGTAGGGAGAGGAATGTAGAAAACTCCCATGTTTACGTAAGTTATGTTTAAGTTCCACTATGGAATAGATAGTGAGCCTATTGCCATACACCGGGCACATATCCAGACACCGAGCCACTACTAGAAAATCTAAATTAAAAGAAAATTGTAATGCCCGACCCAGTAATTGAACCCAGGACCTCCCGATCGGCAGTCGTATTTGCCGTCAACACGGCAACGAGGCAGTCGACACAATAACACATTAGGAAACAGATAAGCGACTCAGACAAAAAATAAACGTTGGCAACACTAATACAGATTAACCAGTCGTCGGATTTGAAGAAAGGGATAAGAGTGTCCAACTGACAGTTTGTCAGATTAAGATTTAAAATTATTAGT
>DWFO01003768.1:0-11966 GCA_018246595.1 Mimoniades nurscia nurscia
CGTGGGAATGTTCTACATTCCTCTGCCTACCTCTTCGGGGATTACAGGCGTGAAGTTACTTTTTTTTTATTTTTATTTATATATATGCTATATATAAATATTAAAACACAGCCGTTTCCGGAATATTTATTATACATACCTACATGTTGTGTTGTACAATTGTACACTAAAATACTCGAAAATGAAAAGACATGCTAGAAAAGTGCGCTCATCTACAGCAGAACAGTAACAAATGAACAAATGAATTAGCATAACTACACGGATCTTATTGTAACTTCCTACATATTGGATAGACTCTGACTCTTGGATAGATTTTAACATAATTGTTGTCCTATATTTTAAAAACGCACGCACGCATTTCGTTTAATTTCGTTTCGCATCGCATTAAGCAGAAAACATGTATTTTTATAAGCTACTAGATACGCATTAAAGAAGTGTATTATAGATAAAGTATTTGATAAGAATTCAATTTGCTTGTAATTGGAAAGAGAACATCAAAGGGCCAAGAAATTGGTCCCGGGAACCGTATCCCCGTGATATGGTTGTTGCGATAATTATGTTCCCATGTAGTGCGGCTGACGAGGGTATGCGTGGTACGATGGTGACTACCTACTTGTCATAAAATCGCCTTGTTCCTGCCAAGAAATGACAAAGCTGACCTGATTTTCCCCCAACTTTGGATAGCCCTTTAGCTGGGCGCGCGACCCTTTCAAATCCGTAATTACATTACTTTACCTACGCTGTTAGAATTCGCACCAACTCAGGTATTCGATTACTCCACCTTGTACCACGTATTGCGCTGAAACAGAGTTCTTTAATAAAAAGTTTCCCAAAATTTTCCTAATTTCGTATATATGACGCTTCTTCGGAAACTTGGAGGGTTCTCGTACTTGTTTATTTATACCGGACTTAAGACAACCCGGGTAATTTCGCCGGTCGAATTTGGTTTTGAGTCTTTTGTATTGTACTTAAGATCTCGTAATTGCGAATGTGTAAAGCACATATAATCCACAGGTGACATTTTTTTTTCTAATATATGCTGCAAGATGTCAGTTTTACGCTTTACGAGTACCATGTAAAGAATTCTAACAATCGCTTAATAAAATTTTTCTTGTGAAACTGACACCGTACAAATTGTCATCGTTCAAAAATGACAACTTGTACAAATAAAGCGGCCTCGAATATACGATACTTGTAATTAATACAAGATAAAAGAGAAAAACGAATGCAAATATACTAAAAGAACGAATTTTGTAATGATAAAAGTAATCAGAGCTATTTTTCGAGTTGACAACGCTACTCGACAAAATAACGCATTTAATCAGCATTTGATCTTCCTCTTAATTTGAAATATGTCAACAAACAAATTGATTTCATTATTTACATATACAGAGTGGTGTGTCTGTTGGTATAATATTAATAAGTCTTGTAAAATATACTTTGGAGTACATCCGCATAGTTAATAATAAAATAAACCTTGGGACATCTCCACACACGGTCATGTCAACCCAAAAGCAAGCTCAAAAGAGCTTGTGTTGATAATCAAATAACTGTTTACCTAAGTGTTATATATACATAACAAACGTAATATCACTCCGGTAATATCTAAAGCGGTAGACAGAGAAATGTTGTATATTCCTAGGTTTCATTAATTACGTTTACGTTCCACCATGGAATTCCTATTCGAATCATCTCCTGATGATCCTATAGCTCGCCGAGCACAAATTGATACTCCGTGCCGCTAAAAATTTTAATTTCAATTCTAGTTAGAAAAATACAATAGTAACCTACCCGGGATCTGAACCCAGGATTTTTCGATCGGGGGTCGATGAATATACATATGAATAAACACAGATATTTTTTACACCCAGTCTCGGAACAAATATTTCTCAATAATTATATCGGTAATCACGATAATGATTGTCCACAGAGTTCATTATTATTCAGTTGTTTATTATACGTCACACAATCTAAAATGCGAAACCTTTGAAAATGAAACAGTCTATGAACATTGGAATACGACACCAAGCAATTAAGTTTCCAAGAGCCTTGACGTTCTTGACCAACAGTGCTTTCAACTGTTATTGTTATAAGAATCTTTGTCCCTCAAGGAGCAGCTTTGTTAGGGCCCTATTATGACGTCATTTTCCCTAATTATTATACATTGGTTCCTATGTGAATGGTAGTCGTGTACATATTGCCCTTGGGAATTGTTAGTAATTTTATGATGATATTATGACTCCCTAGGTAATTCTTATTAAGAATGTTGTTTTAGTTAATATACTGTCCGTCTGTTCAGTGGCTACAGTGACTACTGGGAAAGGGATTATGAGTTTGATTCCAACCAGGATAAATATGGTGATGTGATAAGCATAAATACTTATTCTATAAGGAGTGATAAACACAAATATATATATTTATTTGTAAATATGTAGTTTATTAGCCATACCATACCATATTACCATAGCACAAGCTGTACCTACGAGTACTTTCGTATCTGAAGGCGTGTGGAAAAATCTCAAGATATTTATTGGTTGTATAATACTGCACCAAATTATATTGCATTTCGATTCATTGCTGAGGTAACATTTAAATACTTTATTCGCCTTACTAACGGTACCGCTTGGTTAAGTGGTCTCATTAGTCCAGATGACTTGCATTCTACTGAGCCGTGTGTCACTGGTCGCACCCTACACTCGGCGTCATGTGAGCGCGCCCTTTTACACAGCCCTAAAATCGTACCGGACTCAAAGGTTGCATTAGCTTGATTGTTTTACTGGTTGTTTATTTTTAAGTAATTTTCAGCTTACTAAAGTACATAGTATTAAAATATATGCAGTCGTGTTATGAAATCGATTCGGTGAATGGTGTATTTTTTTCATATTTTGTTTCTTAGTGCTAGTTATGTATCAAGTGACTTTATGACGTATTTAATAAATGGGTAATAATCGAATACGTCGTGAATCCTGTAGTTTTGAAACATCACAATTGCAGGTTCTAAGGAACAACTAAAGATTCAATCGACCTTTTAACTACGTACCTAATATATAGAATATAAAACGTAAAAGTAATTGGTGGCACGTGGAAGTGTTCTACATTCCTCTGCCTACCTCTTCGGGGATTACAGGCGTGATGTTACTTTTTTTTATATATAGAATATATTTTGGTATAGTGGAATAATAACCCATCCGTTAATAAACATACATACTTATACAACTCAGTTACTGTATAAATACATGCATACGTTAGTTGGCGAGAAACGAACCTACCATCGGCATCGACGCAATACAAAATGTTAAGAACTACATACTTTATGCTGCACTTGCTCGCGTTGAATGAAGGCGTCTAGTTGACGCGGAGGAAAACATAAACGTCTTGTTATACGCCTAAACGGATCTTACAAAACGCCAATAAAATTCAGGGGCATTTCTAAGTGAAAATTTGCCATCACTACCAAGAAAACGGGCAGGCGAATTGGCTACCAGCCTATAAAACGTAATGTCACATTCATTTGCAATTCAAGGGTCCGTAGCTTGTGTTATGTCTAATAAAATTTACATATTTAAATTAAACTGTGAAATAACAAGACTTTGAAGCTATCACACTTAGATTTGCGGATCGATATATGCGTGTTTCGATAAGATATAAAAAAAGTATATTGTTACAAGATCAGCTTACTTACGAGTACACACCGTGTGTGGAGCAGTTTCGGCCCGTTTGAAAGCGTTTGTAACAACTGGATTGAAGCGTATCATTGACATTGATCAATAAATTAGTAAATAGTAGGTGACTACCACGACGAACTTACACATAGTACCTACGTCCAGTAGGTATGTTGTTTTTCGAAGAATAAGTAGCTGTTACTGCCTGCCTCGTTAGTCGTGTTGGTTGCAAGTGCGACTGCCAATCGGGAGTTCCTGAATTCAATTCCCGGATCGTTCCCTATTAAATTTTTCTAATTTAGATTTTCTAGTATTAACTCGGAGTCTGAATATGTGCCCGGTGTACGACAATAGGCTCACCACTTATTCCATAGTGGGACGTCACGTAAATGGTGGAACGGGACTGTACTACAGTGCTCTGCCGATGTCTTCGAGGACTAAAAGCGTTATGTTATTTTTAACAAATAAAGTATTTTTTTTACTACTAAGTTTTAGTACTAATAAATTTTAATTATGGCAAATTTCACATTCGCCCGTGCTCTCAAGATTCGTACAAAGTAGTACAAAGATTTCTCTTCACACATTTACGTTGGAGTTCAATGTAAGCTCTTTATATAGGTATACATATAGATACATATACACTCGGAAATGCTTAGGCTTTCCCCTTATACATACACTAAAAGTCGCCATAAAAATATGTGTATTTTTACAATGCTATAAAATGTTTATCAAGCTCCACTAAAAATCCATCAAAATAGAAATGTAAAAATTTTATACGACAATTTACTTTAAACCAGTTTGTGTCTGCAGGAGTCTTATCGTGAAGACCTGGTACGTAAAACGTGTGAATGATTTTATAATACTAGTATCTTTATGGTTGTACCAGTTTTATGTTAGAATTATTCGCTGTAGTGAAAAACTCGCCTCTGTAATCCTGTAGTCCCCGAAAAGGTATGCAGAGGAGTGAAGTACACTCCCATTTCACCAATTATGTTTACGCCCCACTATGGAATAGATGGAGAGCCCCTTCCCATACACCGGGCACATTTTTTACTCCGAGGATGAAGTAAAAAATGTAAATTAAAAATCTAGTAGGCCCCAAGTCAACATTTGAACCCAGGACCCCGCGAGCGGCAGTCGCGCTTGCAAACAGCACAACCAGTGAGGCAGTTAATCTGAAATAATTTCTATTAATATTCGTAATTACTTATAGAATAAACAAGTCAGAACTCTTTCAAAAAGCTTTTCACATAAGAACTATCAATACATCATCGCCATATACATGCACGGTTTATCCAATCATTTAACCACAAATTTATCTCATAATTTTACATCAAATATAATTTTCCATTTCTCAAGCACACACACACGCGCGGGTTCTTGTATGAATATTACAACAAACAAACACTAATTGCGCAAGAATGTTATGTATACGTTAAAACGATGAGATTGGCACTGCGGCTGTTACAATCAATCTCAATGAATAAATAGGTACCTAAGCGATCTCACGTGAGTAATTTCAGTTATAAAACGTATATAAAGTGTGGGATAATTGTTATAAGAGCATCCGTTTGAGCCCGTTTCGAAGTTCAAATATACTTCTCAGCGTGAATTCGCAGTTTCGTTACAACGATATAGGCTTGTATGTAGTTTGCTAAATAGCGAACATTGATTCTTTGCCAAGTAATTTGATTAACATAGCTACCTTGCATCTACTAAGGCTTACGTTGCCTTGGCATGTATTACTTGTGCAACCACAATTGGGGCTTTGTTACCGATCTTTTCTTCATTCATTCGTTTGAAGTCGCAAGCAGGTTTGGTTGAGGTCGGGTTTGTTCAGTGTCAAGTATTATTTTATTTTTTGTTGTTCTCAATGTAACAAGTAAATATTTTTTTTTGTTAAATGTAACTCAGGTTTTATGTAATATATACGATAAACAATTTTTAAATTTTAGCGCTTCATTTTTGTTTAATCCCAATATTTTATTTTATTCGGTATTTATTTAATTATATATATACTTTAATAAAATTGCTTTAAAATATACAGAAAACCTACGTAATATTTGTGTGGGTATCGTTCCTATCAAGGACTGCAACGCCCACAAGAGAGTATTACTATCCACTTTGAAAAAGGTTGGGTTATTTATGAAATGTATGTCAGCTGCAAAGTATTTTTATTAGCTAAGAAGTTATAAAAAGAAGATCTAGTTAATAGACATAGACTTGATATAACATATTGTACAATATTGCTGTATTAAGGATTTATTAGTTTATATGTAGATATCATATTGCTGTGAGTGATAATAAAACATGTTTAACATAATTAACCTAATAGCTATAAGCCATAGTGATGATAGGAATTTAAAGAACATTTATGTCCTTTGAATACAAAGTTAAGTTTTTAATTTTTACGAACAGAAGATACGAGTTCTAATCACTAACAATTCATTCAAGTAGGCACTTAGACTTAGACTTAAACATAACTAAAAACTAAATACATATTTAAACATAAACTAAATACATTATTTAATTATAATAAACACACATATGCACATTAAACCTTACGTCAGTATACACCATAAACCAATAATATGTATCCATTATGGATTTACCCACGATAAAAAAAACCAATAATATGTATAAAGCATATTATATAAATAGTATGTTAAAATTATATCTATAGTCTACACAATTATTAATAGTCACATTCTGAAAAAACTTTCTACGATAAGATGAAGAAAGCCATCGATTGATCTTTCGTATTTCGTTTTTGTAAGGAAAATCCAACAAATGATAGTTTGTAAGAAACGAGATGAAAAGTGCGCTGGCAATATGAATATCCAGGTAAAGAACCTCTTGAGTTGAGAGTCCTCAACTTCATACTCTAGATTGTCTAGCATTTGCACTGACACTGAAAGAAGTGCCGGCGGTACACTTAAATTCACGAACGCTGATGTACTATCCATCCAATATTGGTAAGTAAGTAAGGTATTCGTGCTTGGTTCTTTGGAGAATGAAATAAACTTATATCACTTTACTAAGTAATCAGGTGCGACCTTCGTACTGGACCTGTCTCCCTAAAAACGGGTCTCTGTAAGTAAATGGGATTCTTTTTGTGAATGTTACGAAAATAAAATTCAGTGAATGATGACATTGAGGCTGAACGGCGCCAACTATGACAACTTACTATTGTATCATAACACCAGGTGCCTTTCAGGAAAAGCAGAGAGCAGTGAGTGCCAAATATCTCTACTTGTAGAGACCTGCTGCGCTTGTTCTCCATTCATCACTCTTCATACAAGCACGCCAGCTTCGGAGAACTCTGGCTCCCGTGTTAGTCAGTGCCTTAAATTAAAAAGAAACCTTTTTAAGTAGATAATGATAGAGTCAAATATATGTATTGAAGTATATAGTTATAGTGTATAAAATACAGCAAGACTATTCCTCGTTAGTGATTATATACATACATACTGGTAAATCTGCTCGTATATTTAATTGAAATCAACTTTCCTTAATTTATTTATTAGTACTTAATAAAACTCATACCTACATTATTTAGTGTACGTATAGAAATACGGAGTTATATTTTACACGCTTTGTATAATTTTATTTGAACTAAAACCTGTCTAAGAGGTATGCCGTTTTAACCTATAATTAAGGCAATATTTACTTTGTAACTTAATGCACATAATCGTGGTGATTTCACGTTTTTCAGGTTGTCCGTATAAGTAAATTCACGACGCAGTCAAAATCTAGGAAACGGTAGAAACTAAAAATACTGACGTGTAATATAATAGACCTTAACTATTTTGCTTTTACATTCAACGAAATGTAGTGATAGTAAATGCGTAGTACCGATAACTTTTTATAACCGCAGTACGGAGCTCAGTGGGCCAAATACGATACGGAACTAAAATTTATGGACGTTAAATAAAACTGGGAATAGGCCGCGTGTAGCGTTATGGAAGGATTTTGCACATTTTCACCTTGAAATACCCTTGAACACGGTATGATAAAAACTTAACGTGTCCAGTCCCTGTATTTCTAGAAAACATATGTACATATACATATAACGGCTACTGCAAAATGGGAGTGTAACACATTCCTCTGCCTACCTTTTCGGGGTATTACAATTTCCACATGGCGTTCTACAAATAAGACGCTAAGATTCCTGTCTAAGTTACCTGCCCTATTTTAGTATATATTATAATTTTTTTTATTCAATGCTCAGTCAACATCAGCAATCTTTTTGAGAGCCACTGTTGGGAATAACTCGCATTAGTGGATTGTGGAAAATTAGAATGTGCTCTGGGTTTTCGCATATTTTTCTTTACCTTAGAGCAACTGTAATTTAATTTAACAAAACCGCACGCAGATTTCTTTTCTAGTAGTGCATGTCAGGATTAGAATGCAGGTCCTCCGGAATAGAAGGCTGAAATTTAATCTAAGCTGTCCATGCTTATTGACTGATAATACTAGGTACCAATCACATGAAATCGGACTTTACAATAGTTATAATCTCATATTTTTTCCATACTCTCACGATTATACTTAGTCAAATACGAGTATGCGTGCATAAAGAAAAGTTTATGGAGGCGATATAAAATCGGGAATGGGTTCCCGTATTGAGTGCTGTAAAGAAGAGCTTTACCGTATTTTATTAACAGCTCGGCGCACTGTTAAACGCAAAGATATACTCGAACAACGCTTAATGCGGTCCTATGTTGAGTGCATCGTTAAATGGCGCGCGTATTGATTGTGTAAAAGCCAAGATTGCTTTGCTCGTTCTTTCTCGATATTGATACTTTATTTACATGAACGGGACTGTAAGAATATAATTGTAATGTCACTTAGAGCATTTAGTATGAGTTGTTAATAAGATCATTGGAGTCAGTATCACTATCTGGGTGTAGTTAGTAATTATTTGTATTTGGCCTATTCGAGTTTGTTTAACGAAAAGTTTCTGTCTTCTTACCTTTCCTCTTTAGTCGACGAGTGATCCACGCTTTGGATTGTGAAGTCAAACTGACGAGGATGGCAATGAAGCCTTGAAAATATTTTTCAAAGTAGCTTAAATATCGCATAAAATCGTCGCATTGCAAATCACCTATGGTTTAAAATTGTAACGGCTATGCAAAATTGTAGATTGAAACTGTATAATACATGGGGTTTTATGATATTTGTGGGTACCAACCGAATTGGTTATGGGTACCTTTTGAATATCACGTTGGACGCAATATTGGCACGTATTCAATATTATAATAAGTGCTGTCCATCCTTCCAATCATAATTCGCTTAGTGTGCATTGTTGCGGTATATTGATGTAGCCATTACATAACATTAACATATCGTCGTGAACTGTGTTGCTATGAGGAAAATGGATTCTGTAATGTAAAAAAATTCTAGGTAATTACATCGTATAAAATAACTAAATAAATTTCTATCATTTTTGACAAATCACAAGTGATTGAAAATCTATTGTACTAAATATACACTATTATATAACATCCAAAATATGTGTCTAATATTTTTATCACCTCAATAATTTATCAGAAGCGCGTGCCGCAAGGGATTTGATTGTCACTGTTTGCAGTGTGTGTGTGTTGGGAAGCGTTTGTAATCACGAATATTAAAGTTATATTAGAGACACTACGGACACATGTGACTACGCCACAAAAAAACTATTAGATCGAACGAGGGGTGCATAGAAATGGAAAATCTATTATTTTATCGGTATGATGGATTGTTCTCTCGTAATGACGATGAATTTTGTTCCGCTATCACTCACAACCGTTACACGGTGGTCGTTTAATATTAACAATTCAAAATGTTCTATACGTACACGTATCATACAAATAAAACGTGGAGGCGAAAATAGCTTCTCAATGAAAACATGATAACATGTTTTTTTTAAATAATATTATTGTTAATCTAGATGAAGCATGACAGGTTTGTAAGGATAGACATATTTGGCTCCCGTCGTTCTCTGCCTACCCCGTAAGGAACCGGGCGTGAAGATCTGTTTTGTTGTAATCGTGCCCGATCGTAAAGTAGAAATACGCATCTACATATTTACTAAAGTTATAATCATATTCCATACAATTCAAACACATGTTTTCATGGAAACATGGACTAAGCATTTGAAATAAGAGTTTTAATTTATTTTACTGATTACGTACTTACTTACCATTAACTATCTACTTAATAAAAAAAAATTGCACTTCCGTCCTTGCATTGCTAAAGAATTGATTGCAATTACGCCAATAGAATTGTGCGTTTTTTCCACCCTCCAAAACTTAACACGTAGTGTAGGGGAGAAATGTGCTGATGCGGCCTCCAAATGAAGCAAAAGGGAGAATTTTGTTAAGATTATTCCAAGATATTCTTTTTCAAACATCCTTTTGCATTTTCGTTTGTTGGACGATAACGGGTTTGTTGATAATAATTATAAAACAAAAGTATTAGCAATAAAATAATCTAATCATAACGTTTCTATCGTTATATCATCAACATGCCCCAGGCGTGACTGGCGATTAATATAATGAAAATGCGATCATAATATCAAATAATAATAATTCATCTTGACAGAATTACAAAAGTCTGCAGTTCTGGATACGGCGGCAAGTCTGATGAGAATCGTCAACCACAACCTTAAATTCTTTGGAGTACCAAGTTACTTGACGTAGACCTATTTATCCTCCCGAAATAAAGTCTGAGTAAGGTACAAGCGATACAATTCAATCAAAATAATGAATAATAAGATTTATAATGTTAAGTAACATTTAAACTAAATAGATAAGATTCAAACCAAATTAATGATTTAGTTTGCCTATATTTGCCGTTCCAATAAAGCACTGATAAATCTTTCACCAAGTTAACATCATATTATTTTTAATATCGTAACGTAAAACATTGTCCTTCATCGGGTTTTTCATTTTTTTTCTGGAATACCGATATTTCCGCGTTAACTTTTAGAATAACACCGACTATTCAGAACGTTTGTGGAATTTACAATGAGCCGTTTTTCTGCGGAGTGTAGACTATAAATGCGATATTAATGGAATCAGTCGTGGTCTTTGTGGGGTACAAAAAAAACAAAGCAATGCGCACCATTAGCAATTTTCCCCCAAACGTATAAAGCCGGAGATAATAGGGTAGGAATGTGTTGATCGGACGTCTTTATACGCTATGGGGTGAAATCTCGAGGCGGTGCAATGGCGGACATAACAAATTATTTGTCTCGGTCGCCGTCTCGAGCGGCCTAACAAAAACCAAGTTCGAACACTTATCTTTTAATAAGGGTTTGTCTACTATTTTATATAATGCACAATACAGATACAGACTTTTTTTTTACAATACAGATATAAAATTACACTACAATATACTATAATACTACAGTCCTCTGCCGACCTCTTAGACGATTACAGGCGTAATGTTACGTTTTTAGATTTACAATCGATCTCTTTAAATAAGTAACGATAGAATAATTGACGTAACATCGCGCCTGTCATCCCCAAAGACGTAGGCAGAGGAGTTTATGACACTGACACGTTTCGCCAGTTACGTATATGTCTCAATATGGAATAGGCGGTGTGTTTATTGCCATGCACCGGGCACAAATCCAAACTACCAGCCACTACTGGAAAATCTGAATTACAAAAATCCAGTGGTGCCCGACCCGGAGTTTAAACCCAGGTTCTCTCGATCGGCAGTCGCGCTTGCAACAAATACAACCAACGAGGCAATCGAGAAATCGTTAATTTATTATATATTGATAAAGTTAGTAACCCAACGTGAAAGTCTTATAAAACAACCTACATATTTTATGTATCGTTTTATTTTAACACTAACAATAATCTTCTCTACAATCTTCGTCTTATTTCAGAGTAGGCACAGGAATGTTGTTTTTGTATAAAACATAATGTTGTTGTAATATACCGTTGTATATTTTGTAGCTAGCTATACATATAACAGATGAGAGATAAACCAATCTAGTGATATTTAATGAAGGGTGTGCCATATCCGCAGCGAAGGAGGGAATCTCGGCGCACTGATGATGATTTAGCTGTGAGAGCAGCGGCCGGAAGTCCAGTAAATGTGGGAAGAACTTAGACGCTTGCTGTAACATCGTCGAGGGGCGACAAAAAGCAAAATGACACGACAACTTCATTAATATGTCGCACTGACTTTGTATTATACAAACATTTGTTTGGTCCTATTTGAAAGTATATAACGGATTTGATTTATATAAGCACTTTCATGTTCTAACATAATTCCTAATTTTTGTTCTGAACATCGTATTAT